>JAOTQR010000097.1:21645606-21665017 GCA_025774065.1 Solanum ossicruentum | reverse complement strand
GAAGTTTTCTCTTCTTTTCAATTCCTCACATGTGTATATCTCTATATTTCTTACATACTATGATTATTACAGAGCTGGAATTTAATCTCGTTTGTTTGGCTTATATGTTGTTTTAGGAGAATTCTGTGAGCAAAGCTGGTGTTGATGGACTCTTGAAAGATCTCAGCTATCTCACTCTTGAAACTCAGAAAGGGAATGCAAAGGGTGCATCTGATGGTGTTGTAAGGCTTCGTGTCTTTTACTTCTTCATAGAATGTGCCATGTATATCCCCTACCAGGTTGCTACCCAATATTTACTTACCTTCTCCATCTGTCTATGAAATATGTCACTGTTATTATTTGAAAGGTAAAGCATCAACCATTTTCTCAATTGATTTCAAATACCTATAATGACTTAATGTTTATAATACTCTATCTCGTCCAATTTATATGTTTTTTGCACTATTTCATTAAAAATGGCATATTTATGGGTTTTTTTTTCTCATACATTTTATATGTTTTGCTTGGGGCGTCAAGATTTTTGACACTTTTCGTTAATAATATTATGTTTTAAACTTTCACATGGTTCGACCAACCATCTTGTCCCATATGTAGCAATGGTAAGGAGAATTTAATTCGCATATTCAGTGAATGTACCATCACAAAACATTTCTGGAACTCTCTCAATATCATAATCTACCAATACTTGTAATTGGCATCAGAGCTTTAAAACCATTTCCCTTCCCCTACGTCACACCCTGTTAATGGGGCTTCTTCTTCCTTTTTGTCCTCTGGCATATCTGGATCAACAGAAACCACAGTATTTTTCAAAAATTCCCCTGAAGAAATCCCTTCCAATCAGATCATAGCCTGAGTCTTATAAATCTTGTACTCCACAAACTCGACAACCATTTAGATTAAATGGTTCACCCCACTGCCAATGGTTTGTAACTTGATGTTGATGGTTTTTTCAATCCGGCCACTTCTGTTCATGGAATAGGTGGAGTCTTTAGAGACAATAACGGTAACTAGATTAGTTTTTTTTAATAGAAAAACTACTGCACAAAACCCCACTCACATGGACCTCAAATTCATGGAAGACTCCAAAATTGCATGCACTCACAAACTCCCAGATAGCAACTGATGCCACAGAGGTAATAGCTCTTATAAATAAACCTCCCCTACTTTATTCTAACATTAACGCTGAATCCAGGTGCCTTGTGAAGAAACTGGGGAATCCTCCAATCTGGCGTAGTTTCTGCGAAGGGAACAAGTTGGCACACATTTTGGCAACCGAATACTCCAACAGATCTCCTCTACATCAACCAGTGTTTTCGTTGAATGCACTGCCATGGATAGTACTACCCCTACAACTAGATAAAGATGGCCACTATATTAGATTAAAAAGGTCAGGTCTCTTGGTTTGTAATAGTCTTGGAAACTTAAGCATCATTAACTCAAATGTAATAGCTAGTGGTACTGCCAATTATGGTGTAACTGCTACTAATGTCTTTAATTTCTGCTTTTGCTTGTTTAGAAGCATGTAGTTGGGACTTAGGAGGACATGGTTTTGTATTCAGATGGGAAATATGGTTGGTCAGGTGTTGTTGGTAAGCTATTTTGTTTAAAAAGACATAATAGTTGATTGAATGGCACCTTGTTTGTTTATTTTATCCCATTGATTTGGCATCGACGACAATTGGTTTGAATGGTTCCGTGCTAGTGGAAGGTACCAGGTACTTGATGAGATAATGAAGGTGCACACAAGTTGGCTCTGACGCCCAACAAAGCAAAATTTTTTCGGTTTGTTATCAACAATATTTTGAAATATAGTGACTTCTAAAGAAAAATGTATGACATCTTCACAATGGTTGTAATTTCAGAATCTAGAGGGGAATAATTTTTAAACCCTGTAAATCATAATGAGTGACTATACTCTCTTCGTTTCAAAAAGAATGATATTTTTTATTTTAGTCTATTTCAGAGAAATGATCTCTTTTATTTTTTGATAATACTTTAATTTCAACTTTTCATATGATATGTTTAAAGTTACAATATTAAAAGGCGTTTTGATATATTTGATATAACTTTAATTTACATTCACAAAATTAAATTAGATCATTCTTTTTTAAACGGGGAAAATATTAGTTAAAGAACTTCAATTTAAAGTTATATAGTGGTTTATCCCCAATGAAATAACCCAGTAGTCAAGAAGTCTAATTTTGCTTCTCTTGTGAAAATAAATAAGAGGGGCTCAAATATTACATCTATTTTTATCAGGTAAAAGTAATAAATTGACCATATTGAAGAAGTATAAAATTTTATTTCCAAGTCTTGTAGCTACACTGCTTTATGTCCTGTTAAAATCCTAGAAATCAATGGGTAAACTAGTCAAGAAAGCTAAGGTAAGAGGAGATGTGGACTTCCCGAACAAAGAACACCACTGAGGAAGCTTCCCAAGTACTGTTTCAGTTGGATAAGTTATTCTATCAACGTCCGTCCGCAGTTTTAGCAAGGGTTGTTCTGTGTTGCTATCCTTGTGTGTTTGATTGTTGGCCCAGAAAAGCATCAGACTGAATTTCCTAGGTGCCTTCTTCCCTCCAGAAAACTGAATCGTGTGCCATGCTTCTACATTGCTCTTGTCACCAATTGGAACCAATTCCTCAGGACCATCTTTCAACTGGAAATCCTTGATTTCATCAGTGTTGATACCCAGAGACCAGCGCGTGGAAAGTTTTGTGTCAATGGATACATGAGTAACTCTATTGTCACCCTTGATATCATTCTCAACGCGAATCAGAGGAATATCTGTCTCATACCAGCCAGTGTAAGCATTTTTGTCACTCCAACAACCATACTTGACCGAAAATGTTACAAAATCAAGAGGCATATCAGTGCCACAAGTAAATCCTTCTCCAATCTGTTCAACCTCCTTAGCTAGATTTCCTGGAGTATTTGAAAATAAAAAAATGTGAGAGGCTGGCTCTTGCTTTTTGCCATTGGCTTCTGTCATATCTACAACATGCACAACGTTTACAGCTCTGGAAGTATCTTCAGTAAATGGTGGAACAACACCTAGTTGAACCACAGCGAGCGAGATGCCAAACAGAAGACAGGTGGTTATAATAAGTGGCACCTTTGCACCTGAAATATGAATATATGACAAAAGATATACCAGCGTCAAACATACTATGGCAGCAACAAATACTGCAAGTATTACATTGCCCAGCCACTCAGGGTTGCTGCCAGGACTCCTTTCAAGTCGAACTGCGCTGCCAATTAGTGTGGCAGACAAATGAATAATTATGCCAGAAGAAAGCAAGAAAGGCACAGATAATCCAATCAGCAAGGTGACCGTTTTGAGTGGTTTTGGAAGCCGTGCTGGTGACAAAGTAGCTTCAAGCAATCCATATGCAAATGCAGGAGAGGCTAGCCAAGCAAAAGCCAAATAAGATGATCCTATCTTGTAAAAGTTCCCCACAATCAAAAGAACAAGCCACTGCAACAAACCGGCTTTAAAGAGCCATCTCTCAGCATCTAACTTTGCTAGATCATCTTGCACAACCAAAGGACGGTTCACATTTCTTCTTGAAAATGCCTTTCTCAGATACTTCAACAGAATGAGATAACCCACATGTTGACCAGTGAAAGCCCCGAGCACAGCAGGTGCACCGAACAAACCAACTACTAGCCATGGACTTGAAATGTAGGGAATTGGTGAAGATGATACGAGGGGAAGAACAAAGGCAACAAATACAGAGAAGCCAATAGCGCACATCCACATGAGCATGAGACTCAAGGATGATAACGCCAAGCATACCATGGCAGGACGTCCACCGATAATTACTGATGTCGTCCATATTAAAAGAGCCTGCAATATCACTGTATTGTAGAGCATCCTCGCAAAACGTTGTCGGAAAACGACCATGTATGTTCCTAGAATGTCAAAATATACAGCAGTATCCTGGCCAGATTTTCCACTGGAATTTGTTGCCTTGCGTTTGGGCAGATTCGTGGACGTTCCAGCCTTAAGTAGAAATGCAAGCATATTTTCTCCAAGATGTTGAAGAGAACCAGGCTTCAAAAGCTTTAATTTGTCATTCTTTGTGTGGTATACAGCAGTATTATCAGCATACGCAAAATCCAGACCGGAAAGGTCAGCAAGTTCTTGGTACACTTGGAAATCAGTAGCAGATTTTATTGCCCCGGATTTAAATATATCCTGTGCAACTATTTGACCAGATGGATATTTCGCTGCCGAGGCAAAATTTTCAATCGCCCATGGCTGAGGACCAGCCTGAAATATTCCCGACTTCCCTCCAACACCCATGGCCTCCAAGTCAATAGCTATTGTTACAGTATCACTCCAAGAGTGCTGAGTCATAAAACTGTGAGCACCATTTAAGCCCTCCTCCTCTCCTGTGTTAAACAAAAAAATTACAGCACTTTTGAACCCATGAGCCCATTGAGAAACTCCTCGAGCAAGCTCCAACATAACAGCTACACAGGAACTGCAGTCTCCAGCCCCTTCAGCGGAAAACACGGTATCAACGTGGGACGACACAAGAATAGCCTTTTCTGTTGCTTCAGGAGCATATTTTGGGGAGATCCTCAATACAATGTGATTGAGATCTGAATAAACAAGAGTTTTCCCCTTAAAAAGTCCACCAACCATACGATTAACACCATATTTAGCATGAAAAAGATCCAATTCTACATCAACTTCCCAATGAGCTGTTTCTTTAATATTTTCTATGACTTGCACAACATACTGCAAGGCATGATCAAGTGCAGGTGAAGCAACAGGATGCGGACCGAATTGAGTCAAGGCTACAACATGTTGGATGGCTTCATGCTCAGAAAAACCCCTCTTACCAACTTGTTGAGCCCCAAGTGGTTTAGGCAGATTGAGAAACTGATGTTCATACACAAACCAACTACCATAAATCCCTACCACAAACAAGGCCAAAATCACATACTTTGACCTCTTAGCAACCAGAACCACCTTCTGATTATCCCGATTACCCCTCTGCCTCATTTTCTTCGGGTTTTCCAGAAACAGCTCTCTCTATCTCTACCAGATAGTGATAATATTCTACCCTGAGATTCCTGTTATACCATATGCCAAAAAATAAGGGTTTCAAAATTACAAATCCTCCAAAAAGAATGAAAGCTCAAATACAAAAACATACATATACATCCCAAGACGCAATAAAGTAATAAGTTCGACTAAACGAAAAAACTCAGCAGAAGAGTGAAAGATGAAGGAGATACATACATAAAAGACACCACCAGATCCGATGTAAAATGGAAATTGTGAGAACACATGGAAAAAAAAAAAAAAAACAAAGTACCCTACCTAGAATATTTAAAATATGTGCCCTTAGAACTATTTGATATAGCTTATATTAAATTTACTTTGGTCTCAAATTCGGATTAGGTCATGATGGATTTAATCTGAATAATTCTAATATATTATTATTTATTTTTTATAATCACAATTTGCATTTCAAAAAAAATAAAAAGTTATAAATTGATATATAGTTGATGAATAATAGAAAAAAGATAGAAAACATATATTATATCAATACAAATAAAGATCCTTAGAATAGGTTGAAATTAGGGATTAGAATGGGCTCAATTTAAGATTCTTTTGGTATGGGTTAGGACTAGCATGGATTGAGATTGAACTCTATTAAAAATTATCTTGAACCCAACTCATAAAAATTTGGATGGATTGGTCGGGTTATCTATGTTTGGGCTTATTTTCTACACTCTTATATTTACTCTTTGTCTATTTTTGGGATCAGAATTACTTTTGTCGTCTATATTTGGGACCACAAATACTCTTACAATGTTATTTTTGTTATTGAAGCTGATATGACAATCCACTTAGGCAGTCTAACGTGGCAAAAATCTTTTCTCTCCCAATCATGTTGTTCTTCCTTGTTGAACCTGCCAAAAGAAAACACCAAAAATAATAGCTCCTCCATTATTATTGTTTGAGTTATTTTTCAGATTTTAAAACTTCTATTTCGAAGTGTGCTTAGTTTGTTTGAGGTGTACATACGTATTGAAAAATCGAGTTCCTTGTTTGGATTTTGGGTCATTGAATTTAACGCTAAAAATTTTAATTCAAAAGGTTGAATGATATTAAAAATTCTTGAAGTCATTATCCGCGTTTTAAAGCTTCATCATATTCTATAATATAAAAAATTGACATTTACTTTTTTACTCAAATTATTATTTGATTATTTTTATAATATGAAGGAATTTAAAATCAACTAAAATTAGAGTTATTAAGTTTTTCCAAATTGAACTATGTGGAAGTCTTAATATAAAATAATATTTTACCTCACAAAAATAATTTCCTAAAATATAAAAACTTAATAATACCCCATTTAGATTTGTGTCAAGGTAGAACACTTGACTTTTTTTAAAAAAAAAATTAGTTAATTAAGAACACTTTTCAATTCATTGTCAAGCAAGTAAGTTCACACCGAAAACAAATTTATAATATACATTTTTGCTCATTTATAGAACTCAACAAACACATATATTGTGGAGGCGCACAATATTGTTTTTGCTATTTGTTTCATTTAAAATAAATTTGTGCTTCTCTCTTTTACGTTAATTTATTTTTCATTTTTACATGTACCCTAAATTAATTGTAATTATAAATTGCATTGATTTGGGAGACCCTAGAGGTGGCCCCAGTGGGCGAAAAGACGAGGGAAGCGAGACTGTGATGGTTCAGACATGTGTGGAGAAGGAGTATCGATGTCCCTGTTAGGAGATGCGAGAGGTTGGTTGTGGAAGCTACTCGGAAGGGTAGAGGTAGACCGAAGAAGTACTAGGGGAGGTGATCAGACACGACATGGAGGAACTCGACCTCACTGAGGACATGACCTTAGATAGAAAAGAATGGAGGTCGCGAATTAAAGTAGCAAGCTAAGTTCTTCTTCTTCCTATTCTTCTCCTTCGTCATCTTCTTCTTATTATTATTAGCAGTTGCATTATTTTTACTACTATTACTCCTTTTCTTTTCTTTAACTGGCGTATATGTGTTAGTTTTATCATAGTTACTTATTGTCATGTGCTATTTATTGCTATTTATTATTAGTCGCACCTGTTATTCCCTTACCTTACACTTTATTTTGTCATATCTAGTCTTTCTGCTTATGGATTTTGAGTTGAGTGTTTTAGGAAACAGTCTCTCTACTTCTATGAGGTAGCGGTAAAATCTGAATACAATCTACCCTCCTCAAATCCCACTTGTGGGATATCACTGGGTATGTTATTGTTGTTGTTGATTGATTTGATGTAAGAAGAATTAAGTACTTCCTATGTTTAAAAAAGAATCGTACATTTTTCTCTTTGAAATGTCTAATAAAAATTGATACATTTTCTTTTTTAGCAAAATTTTAATTTTTTACTATTTATATGATCTATTTAAGACGATAAAATTAAAAAATATTTTAATATATTTTTAAATTTTTTGCTCTAGTCAAAATTTTATTTTTTTTGGAAGGAGCATTCAGTACTCTTATCATTCGAGCGGCTATATAAAGGTCAAGCATGCATATGGAATAATTTTGAAGCGCGTACTAACAAAGCCAAAGAGAAGAAAGAGAGATTTTTCCTGCAGAAGAATAAAAAAATGAGTGGAGGATTATCACAAGACTGGGAGCCGGTGGTGATCCGGAAGAAGGCGCCGACCGCCGCCGCACGGAAGGATGAGAAAGCTGTCAACGCTGCCCGTCGTGCCGGCGCTGAGATCGAAACCGTCAGAAAAGGTTCGTATTCTAACTGCATCGTTTTTTTTAGCCCCAACAACGCTCATGTATGACCTAGGGTTTTTTGATTTTTTTTATAAAAACCTCTATATGGATTATTTGTTCGATTGCTCATATAATTTGTTCATTTTTATTTCGATTGATATTTTTAGCTCGATTCTTATTGCTAGCTCTTGTTGTTCTCGCCTCGATTTTTTATTTCTCTTCTCTGTGCTAGTTCCGATTTTGCTAACCTTGAAAGATGTAATCTGTCAGCTAGGGTTTTCGTTTTTTTACTCTATTAGATTATCAGCTTGTTCCTACGTGTTCATCGATGATTGATTGGTTTATCAAACAAAAACAACATGCCAAGGGAAATTCTACATGGAGTCTTGGGAGGGCAGAGTGTATGAAAACCTTACCACTACCTCGTGGAGATAGAGAGAGATTGTTTTCTGTTGATTGATTGGTTTATGTGCCTATGTTATGCTACTCCAAGGATCACTTTTAGGAGTAGTGTAATATCTCTGCTGTGTTGTGGGGTGCTTATTTAAGACCAGGCTTGTTAATTTTCATGAAAATCAGAGCTTCCCACTCCGTTTGCTGAACTGTTTTCTGCTTAAGTTTGTGTCAATTGAACCCTTCGTGGTGACCCTGTGGTTCGGGATTGAGACTTTCATGATGGAGGTCTCAAGTTCAAAATCCCTTGCTAGCGGTAGCAAGAGGTTTGTGTTATGGATCGATGATGTCGTACCGAGCTTGCCTTGTGCGGGTTACCTCTCTTATGTAGTTTGCGAGTTATTGCCTAGGAGCAAGGGTTTACCCTATGAGCACCCAAATGGTAGCGGTTGCGGGTTCTCTTTGTTATCAAAAAAAAGTTTGTGTCAATTGAAGTCTACTGTCATCCTTCTCGTGCCGGTCCAATTTCCATATTCTTGCACACGTTCACAACTAGGAAAGTTGAATGAAGTATAATCCTAAATGTGTCTTCCTTTTCCTCTCCAAGGCTTTCATGCTAGAACTGTCAATCGTTTTAGTATTGCATCATGCTACCTTCTTTCATTTGAAACCTGAAATTTCTTTCAGTATTCATTGAAACTGGAAATCTTAGTTGAATCTGGAAACTAGAAACCGTGAGGTGTGAACTAAAATGAATTCCCTATTTTGTGGAGATGATATCTTTGATGGCACATATCTGACATCTCGTCATTTTGATATGCGTTTTCCAGTGTCCTGCAGTTGCTTTAGGATATATTCTTTGCTGTTAGTATGTAAACCTTTACAATTATGAGGGTCCCTAGATGGCAATATGATGAATGCTACAAAATACTCTCTTTTGGGCTCCCCCCCTCCCACACCACAGACGCACAAAAGTCTTTCCATCAGTTGGTTTATGAGTTGAATCATTCAGAGTCCCTTCCTTTTTTTCAATTTGCATGTTGATCGTTTTTCCTATTGGTAAACTTGTGTGTATTTGTTTTTAGGAGATAATCTGTGCTTACAATATCTATCTTCGATTGCAGCTGCTGCTGGCACAAACAAGGCTGCCTCTAGTAGCACGACCTTGAACACCAGGAAACTTGATGAAGATACTGAGAATTTGGCTCGTAAGTTAAAGCAACACCCTTTGCAATTTATTTTTACAAGCATACAACATATTTGGATTATGTCGTGTTCTTTTGGTTGAAGTCATGCTTGCTTCTAATTGTTCTTTGATGTTACCTTTGATCTCCTCTACATTATTTTGATGGCATTATGTTAACTACTGATGATGTTTCAAACGGATACTTCCATCAACGAATATGTTTACACTTTGCAAATTTTTTAAATCTCTTTGAACTTCATAATTGTGAGAAGAAGATGCCGTATTAAGGATTGTGAATCAAATAAATTTACGCAACACATCTACCCCGTCAAATGAAAATCCTCCTTGAATGCTTTCTCTACATCTATACTGCTTTATTCATAAACACATTATACATAGTCTGCTCTATTCATTCCCGCTAGAAATTTTTTGTTTAACATCCTCAATTCCTATGCATGTGATGTAACTGGGATAGCGGTTAGTAGCTTTATTTCATTTGTGATCTCTCTTCTCTTTTATATGTTCTTGTTCTTTTATTTTTTCTGATAGATCTCCTGCTATTTTATGATCTAATTTTGTTGTTTGAGCTATTTTGACTTCTGTATTTGTTTCTACTCTTTTATGTATGCATATCATCCTCAAAAAGAATACAGTAACATTTGGTGCTACAATAAACTCGTTCTTTCCTATGATTATGTCCGCTTGAAAATTTTCATTTTTGACCTCCGTGTCAGATCAAAAGGTACCAAGTGAACTGAAGAAAGCCATCATGCAAGCTAGACAAGACAAGAAGCTGACTCAGTCTCAACTTGCTCAGGTATACACCCTTTTTCTGTATCACTCCTCCCCAACCCATCCCCCCCCCCCCCCCCCCCCCCCCCCCAAAAAAAAAAAAAAAAACTTGAAAAAGGATGTAGAAAAGGGATTAGAGGGGTGGATGAACAGACTCAAGAGTACCAGGTGGCTGATTCCATAATCTTTGTGGAAAATAGTTCTGATAGTTCTTGTTTTTTTGCAGCTGATAAATGAGAAGCCTCAAGTCATCCAGGAGTATGAGTCAGGAAAGGCAATTCCAAATCAACAAATCATCTCTAAACTGGAGAGAGCTCTTGGTGCGAAACTTAGAGGAAAGAAATGAAGAGCCTCTTGGCTTCTGAAATCTCTCTTGTTCTAACTGTGGTTTTGTACATCTACATCTTTTCCTGTTAGCACCTCTTTATGTAATCGCTGTGATACTTCTGCCTGTGTATGGATTGGTGGTTGTGGATTTCTTGGCTAAATGAGTGTTACTTCTGTGGAAAAATAAGGCAATTATGCTTATGCAAGGGATTTTGTCTTGTGCTTCCTGTTTGTTTTAGAGAAAAGTCCTCGGTTCTGGTAGTATGATGTGCCTATAATTCTCAGATCAGCCTTCGTTATTTTTTGATATAATGGGAAAACATAATTGGCATATGGGAATATGCTAATTGCAGGATGGAATATAATTTGATGCTACAATTAATTCTATACTAATGGAAATGTACCGTGCTTGAAGTCTTTCATCGTGTTTGATCACCCATACTTTACTTGTGACTTAATCGATGCCCTATCTAAAACTACTACTAGTAGTAGATGAAAATCTGCAGAACTTGAATTATAACAGTTGGAGATTAAGTTGGTACATCATGGTAAGAACTCACATGCAGATAGACCATATATTAAGTTGGTACATTATGGTAATGTTGTCAGTTAGTCGTATAGCAATTTAATATGAGGAGTGCGTTTCGCGGAAATACCCTGATAGTAGAAACGACTACGCCATTCATCGAGCTTTTGTTGCATGATGATGAAATATTCATAAAGGTTAGATTACACTTGATCTTAGTCCCACATCTACTACATTACTAAATTATAAACACAGCACGAGTTGAGAATACTGGATTAAATAGAAAGTGTCACTAAAAGAAGAAATAAGAAAACTAGGAAAGCAATATTACCAACAGTTCTAAGGGATCTATTCACAGGCCAATTTTGTACCAAAACTGGTCAGGCAAATTGCAAACGCTTGGAAAGCAGACAAAGGCTTCCTGTAGTCCATTGTAAAAATATCATCTCCTACTTTCCCAAACTGCAGGATAACTGTATCCTCATCACCTCTTCCACCAGGTTGGCTTTGGTCCATCGTTGCAACTAGTTGAAAGTTTTTCACAGATGCAACGGTGACCCTGCCGTGGAAATTTAAACACCAACATTGCAAATGCTCATGCCATCGTGGAGCTTTGTTTTTCAGAATTGTAGAAGAGTTGGCTTCTGCAGAACCCAGCTGCTTCTTATTTGGAGCATCCTGAGGTTTGTCCATAACAGCTTCTCCAGGACAGGGGCACTTGAGTGAACATATCATCCTCCTTGGTCCTCTAGACTTCAACAGGTTTAACTTGTAGGAAACATGTCCTACTTCAAAATTACCAGCTGGCAATTGGGGACTAATTTGCTTACTTGCAAAACGTCGACAAGACCGGCTGCTTGATGGCCTTGCCCCATTGTGTGGGGGTTTACTATCATATATGGTAAAATTGGTTCCAAGAAAGTCCGACCTGTTAATTAAATGGGAAGGGTTAGGACATGAAGGAACAAACAAGAATGATAATAAGAAAACATCTTTTCTTCTCCCCTTATTCGGCAAGAAAATTCAGGAGTTATATCTATCATAATGACAGGGATACACAGGTGTTATGGTCGGATATTTCAGTTTTTTTTTTTTTTGATGAAGTTGGTCGGATATTTCAAGTTAAAAGGACAAACTAAGCTTTTACCAAGAGATAGGTGATATTACATGTATTTTACTGTGTAATTGTTTCTAGTGATGTATCTAAATGTCTGTTTCTCCAGCTAATGACATCGATCACAAGACTTGATGGAAAATCAAGTCAGAAACGTAGAGAGTGACAAAAACAAGCATTCAATTTTCTGACCTCCTCTCAAAGACAGAAACCTTAATAACAAGGAAACAACATTAATGGGGCTATCTTTAGAACCTTCTCTTGGCCACTAAATGAAAAGGTTACCAGCACACTTTTGTCAACGGGGATACAGCTGTGTACTTCCAGCTGCCATCATCATAAATTTTTGTACCGACGATTGAACAGATTCCTTGATGGCAATCCATAATAGGTTAGTGCAGATTTCCTTCCTTAGTATCAGTTTCAGACAAAAGAAAGTGCATATTTCCTTCCTCATTAATGTGTCATACATCTATTTAAGTAATTATTTGATGAAAAACTAACTAGCAGTGAACATTAACATTGAAGTTTAACTTGTCTGAATGATTAGAAGCGGGCAGTTGCACATAACTAAGTAAATTAATTCATTGTAACAAGATTAGCGTTCTCAGTTAAATGGCAGCAAAGATGAGTAAACGTCTAGATACCACACAATTTTATATTCCAAGACTTGGGTATGTTGAAATTATAAAACTTGGGGGGAAAGGGAAGAAATAGCACAAATTATTAATCTTATTAAAAGTAAAAAGACGGACAAAATTCTCTGAGTGGTACTATCAGCAGTTGCTAGCCTAACAACAACAACATACCCAGTACAGCAGTTGCTAGCCTAAAACAATTATTTTCAGTTGGGCCACAAAAATACCAAGACCTGCGAAATTAGGTAGACTATCTATCACACGAATTATAGCCAAAATTAAAGAGTTGAATTTCACCATGCCAGGATTTTTCTTCCTTGCAAAATACTATTAGAGACATTGCATGAGGGACATCAAAAAGGTATGCAAATAAAAACCTAAAGTATGAACCAGCAGGACTATTTGGAATGCCTCACAAATATTCTTGTCCCACCTTTTAAGTCTTTTATGCACCCTCTTCTTTTAGCATTCTGATCACTAAGCAGCCTGCATAATCCATTCTGCTTAGTAGCGACATATCAAACCACTTGACCTTTTAGACCAAGTGCTTCACAATTTGGCTTCTAATATGTGATACCGAATATCTCCCAACAAAAACAGGTTTTGGATCTGATACGCCTAGAAGGCAGACACATTTGACACTATACTACTAACTCTAGTTGCACGTCTAGATTTTAATTTGTCATCTGACATCATATCTGTTGGTAAGGTTTGGGATTCCTCTATTGTTCTCATTCTTTTGTGGAATGAGATCTAGAAATTAGAGCCTTTTAAACTTCTACAGGATCAGCCAAACATGCAGCAAGAAGAAGTAACAAAAGGTTGAAAGACCTCGTGTTCATAATAAGAATGTGCATGTTTCTCTATACTACAATAAATATGTAGTAAATATCCAGGGAGTCTTTTCTTCGAACTTAGGTTATGTCAATCTCAAAGAAACAATATATTTAGTATAATTTTTCAACTGCACTCTATCAAGTTCTAGCCCTGTCATTCTATATTGTTCAATAAACATCAATTTTCCTAAATTCTACATCAGCATCTAGTCGTCAAGCTACATATATGAAACTAGACGTGTTAGTGAAAATTTTGATATTTCTGATCATTAGGACTTTTAAGATACAGCCTAGTTTAGCCCTTCAGACTCATTTTTCCTGACAACGTTGAACACATATTACAGCAAAGAAATGGCCTTCCGCAGTCTCCATTTTAAGGGGTCAACTAATTTTTACCTTAACTTGCCAACATACGCCTTACTTCTCTGAGACAAATCATCTGCATCAAGAGAGATTACATATTCAATGTGAGCACCATTTCTGTACCTCCGGGCTGCTAAGAGAAACTTCCCCTGGTCCATTAATGCTGCCAAAGATAAATACCAAGAAAAACATTCAAACAGAGAAATCTCTAACAACGAAGAGCAATGTATTATGACTGGTGACTCTTAAGTCTTTGAAACAGCATCTGTATTAGTAATTGGAACTATCAGACTCAAATCCATCCATCAAGCTGATAACTTTCATGAAATAGTCAATGAAATAATCATATGATAAAATGTGAAATTCAAATAAATAATCATGATGAATTTTCACGTCATGCTTATAAAAGGATAATAAAAACGATGCGTGTCTGTAGAGTTTGTAAATTGCTAAGAAAGTAAAGACAAACTTGCAAGTGCTTTTAACTATTCTAACATTTAAGATATTAAGATATTGAAACCGATTATGGAATATTTCAAATCTTGATGAAAGAAAGAAGAGAGCACGATAAAGAGAGGTGCCCACATTTAGACAATAGACTATTAAGATTTCTATTGATAAGTGTTAGAATATAGTTGAATAGTCAATGCAATATCAAGTCTAAACTAAAACACAGACTAAGTCAGTTGACCCAGAAAGATCCAAGGGTAATTTAAAGCCTATGACTATTAGTTGCCAAGAAACCACCTAAAGTACAGTCCCAACCAACATTTTCATCAAGTCAAACATCAATTAATGCAGGCATTCCCAAGGCTAAGTTCCTGAAAATAATATTTGTCAAAGTAACAACTCACAGGGTGAAAGAGCAAGATATAGGTAAAAGGTCGCATTCTTCTTGTCACGTTTGATAAAACATTGAAGAGGAGAGTCTCGAGGCCCAGGCTGCAGCAGAAAATTGTAGAAAGTAAGCATCATTAACAACTGGATTAAAATATAATAGATATAAAAACAAGAATGGACTATTAACAAGAATGGACTAAGCTCCAGATCACCTACACAATACAAATAATCAAGCTACAGTAATTCTTTCAGCTGAAATTATCACTAAAACCAACCTAGTAATCGACAAGATCAGTAAAAATATCTCCCTTTTTTCTCCCATGGGGTTGCTTCTTCTACTGGAACTAGTAGCAGTGTGTCTTTTGCATATACAAACGATGTGTTGTAACATTCGATCAAATTCAGAATGGAAGAAGTTGATCTAGACAAACACGCATCCAAAAGGGACAATCCCTAGGCTCCAAAAGAAAGTCTCATTGTACTCCCAGCTCAAAAACAGCAAGTTCACTCGACTACAAAACTCCAATAGATCAACTACGCCTTGACCCAAAATAGTTTGGAAGGTTTCTATTCCTCTCTAATCAGGCCTATTTCACATTCTCACTCCCACCCAAATTTACCAACTCCAGAATTTTCCTCTTTCCTTTCTTCAGTGTTTCACTTATCAGAACAGCACAACAATTAAGCTTATGCAGCAACGAAAACAATACAATAACATATAAATTTTAGGCAATCAAATTTGCATCCAAAGATTAAAGCTCAAACGATCTAAAATTACACTCTTCGAACCTCCAATTAGGGAAAATCACACAGAACACCAAAAAACCTATTTTAATTTTCTTCCCAATACAACAAAAATTAAAAAGGTTAAGCACTTTGCACCTGTTTAAGGCAAGAAGGGAAAGTAATTTTTCCAGCCTGAAGAGACGACTCAACTACATCCTCAGTAACTTGCCTCCATCTCTTACACACACATCCACAAGCGACGACGTTTTGACGGAGTGGCCAACTGTCCTCGGAAGCTTCCACTCTCTGTATAATCTCTCCCAATATCTCCGGCAACATATTCGACCACGACGACGTCGCATCGCCGGAATCCGATTCACCGCCGGCGCCGTGCTCCTCATTTCCTAATTTTTTCGAAACGGCGGAATCATCTTCTGGAAGTTTGAATTCTTTGAATGATTTTGAAAATGTAAAAGATCGACTGATGATTCTTCGTGAGAGAAATGAACGACGAAGTGACATTTTTCCTTTTTTTGTATTTTTTGGTTCTCTATTTTTGTGAAACTGTAAATTAGAGAGAGTGAAGGAGAGAGAATAAAGGCAGAAAATTTTGACTTCTAAAGAGGAAAGATAGAGTAAACCGTCTGTCAATTTAAACTTACATCACAGGTTGACGTGTTATATGAGTCTACGATTAGGTTTGATATTTTAAAAAAAATTACTAAAAAATAATTTGATTTGAAAGAAAAAGTTTTTGGGAGAGCATTTTCAGTTTTAAAGTTTATCAATTCAATTTATTGATTATCGATCATCAATTTATATATATACTGAATTATTATAAAATTATTAAGATATTGATTTATTGATTTTGATTTATCGGTTATTGATAGTTATCCATTCGATTATCGATTTAACCTTTAAAATTTGACACCAAAAATTTTTTATTCAAAATTACTTAGAAACAAGGTAACAAACCAAATAAATCATACACATGGGTTGACAAATTGTGTCTTGCTCAAAGAGTAATTGCAAGTTGAAATGGTCAAAAATAAAAGTACAAAATTATGAAGGACTTTATATACTAAGGTATAAATATAATTATTTAATTTACTATCGAATTGTCGGTTAATTAGTTAAGAAAAAATTTAAAATCGTTAAAAATTGATAATCTAATAATTAAGAAAAAAGTAAAATCACTATTAAGATTGCTAAACCAATAACTTTTTTTCGATTTGAATTTATCAATTTTTATTCGATTTTGGTTAGCCCTAGAGTGCATGTTGTAAAATCTAGAGAGCATTTGTAAAATTTTTAAAATAATTAGTACTATATATAGATATAGATATTTTTAGTTCTGACTTTATGAGCTCATTTACATTAATCTCAAGTCGGATAAAGGAGAATAGTGACGATAGACTAGCAACCAACGTAAATATTGTCAATTATGAATACGTTCTATATATATTAATAACATACTTGGAATATTTATGTAAATGGGGTGTGGATATATATGATATCTAGTAGTTGGAAATGTATTTTAGATTTGTTAAACTTCTAATATAACTGGTCTTCTTTTATTATAACTATCTCATATATATCAATATTTCATTATAAAACTCCAATTTCGCATAGAGTTGTCTTTTATGTTAAATTGTAGATATATGTCTTTTATAATTATAACATCTTATTATATAAGTTAAAAATGTATGTAAACATAGGAGTTATGAATATGTCTTTTAGTAACGAATGTAATATTGTCAATTATGAATATGTGATATTTATAACAATAACATACTGGAATATTTCTGTCAATAGGGTGTGGAGATGGAAATGTATTTTATATTTGTTGAACTTCTAATAAGACTAATCTTTTTATTATAATTATCCCATATATATCGATATTTTATTATAAAATTCATGTTTAACATAGTGTTATTTTTTATTATGTTAAATTATAGATATATGGCTTTTATAATAGTAATATTTTGTTATAGAAGTTAAAATATTAAATAAATAATATTGTTATAAAATATTTAATTGTATTATTACATAAGATATCATTTTTTGGAATTAATTTAGTAAGCGCCTTTATAGTATAGTAGCCATTAGCCAATTCAAATAAGTTTGTCAAATGGATTTTATATATTGAATAGTTGAATTTTTTAAAAAGTTCCTTTAAAATATTTTTATAAAAATATACAAAAATCTATCATGTAAACAAATAAATACGGTAGGTAGATTTGTCTTGTTAATGCAATAAGGTATGATTAGTTTATTTATTACTTTAAAAGAAAAAGAAAGACTTCTTCTTGTTTGACTATGTTTTTTTCTTGTTCGAGTATAAATGATACGGTCAAAATTAGGCGGCTCAATTAAAATTTTAAACATATATTTATATATTAATTTAAATTACATATTAAAAGCTACTTCATAAATAAACACAAGCCATTAATAAGGATTATGATTGAGCGATAACTACTCTTTTATCTTTAACTAAAGATCTCGAATTTGAGTTCCCTTGGATACGAAACCACCTTTGTTAGGGAGCATTTTACCTCTCAATGAGACTCCTCAACGTGAATCCAAATTTAGTCAGACTCCAATGAAATCATCTTTGTTAGGGAGTGTTTTACCTCTTAATGAGACTTCTAAGCGTGAATCCAAATTTAGTCAGACTCCAATGTAAATATCATATATTGAATGAGAAACCAAATATATATATGTCATAATAATTAGTAATTTAAAACATAAAAATATATATAAAAGTTATGATTAAAAATATAAATTTTTGTGGAATCTTGAAAAGTATCATGATAGTAATATTTTTCAATTTCAATTTAGATGAATTTATTTGATGGATAACGAAATCTATCGAAAGAGATTTAAAAAAATTATGATTTTATAATTTTCAAGAGAAAATAAATTATCGTAAATACTTCCCAAAAAAACAAATCTTCTTTTCCAAGATTTTTTTTTATTCAACTCTTTTTCCCAAAAAACCAAATGTGAAAATTTTAATCAACTCTATTTTGTTAGATTTTATTTATTCAATTTTTTTCCTTTGGTTTACTGTTCCATATGCTTCCACGTGTCCATTTGATTCTTCATATAATAACGACAACAATAAATGAGGGAATAAGGAAAATTTGATTTTGTCCTTGAATATTATTATGGTAAGACACCAAAGTTGTGTAAAATTGACTTTATACCACGTATAATTTCCACTCATTTTCTAAATTATATTGACCTAAGTAAATTGGGAGACTTGTAGTTTTATATGAATGGAATAGTGTTTTTTCTAGTTTTGACTTTGTTTATAATGTTACTAAGAATAGATTGCATTATGATTTATATATTGTCAGAAGTTTAGATAAACGAATAAAGATTCCTAACTTTAAGTATTTTTTGATCATTTGCATTTTAGTACAAATTGTATGTAATAGAAGAATAAATTATTCATAAAATCTAGCGAATATATTATTAGAAGTATATGATGAACGAGCAGAACGTGCGTTATCATATTTAATTCTATACAGTTAATTCATTAAATCTTCAATACAAATTCTATCACAACTTTAGCATAAATTATTCAAAGCTCTTGATATATAGATAATCAAGCTTTTCACTAATACGATATTATTTCAAAATTTATCCAAATTTGATAACAAATATTGTAATGTCAATTTCAATTATTCTCAATGGTTAGAATCAACTTCATTAACTCATCAAAAATCAATATACCTATTTCATTTTCTTCACAATCAAGTTCAAGAAAACCCCAATATACTAATTTTTCTTAATTATTCTTTACCATACATTTTCCATCAATCTCTGATGGAGCCAAAGATTCACTATTTTTTGGCTTTGGGGTATGATGGAATAAAGCAAAATGGCTCTTTAAACTGTCTGC
>JAOTQR010000097.1:21626232-21638187 GCA_025774065.1 Solanum ossicruentum | reverse complement strand
CCGTCCCCCCTTCCCCCTTCCCCCTTTCAAATCTCTTTTACTTGAGTCAAGTTGACGATACTGAAAAAAGTATTTATTAGAGACTAAATCAAAAGGTAAATGAGATGAGATAATAAATGGAAGCTTAAATGATTAAAATTCATATCTAGACAATATACATATAACAAGATAACATAGGATAGAAGGTAAATGAGATGATATGGATCGTGAAGTCAGAAAATTTAATTAAAAATGAATTATATATATATTAAAATTATATAATTATGAATATTAAATATTTCTTAAATATAATATATCTCGATAAGTTTCACCCACTTAATTCAATGTTAGGATGCTTCACGTCATTGGGTCCAATATCGTTTACAACACATCTGGTCCTTATTTAAGTTATTTTGTAGTCGTAAATAGTTCTCTATTGAACTATTTTCTTCCTTAATCTATTACGGCTGCTTATTACTTCTTCTTTGTTTTTTCGTTATTACATAATTAAATTGATTAATCCTTTGATAAATTAATAATTATTCACACAATTGAGGAAAAGAACATTCAGAATGTGTGTGTTTCAAAAAGTTACTATGACAAAAATTCCCTTACTTAAGAAGCAGCAATTAATTACTTTAGGTTACCCGCTCCATGGTCCTAATCTTGTCTGCTTGTTCAGAAATTGCTTGCGATTTGGTGGTTAAAGTTTTAATATTTGGATGAAAATCTTGGTTCTGCAACGTTAAATATATAGGTGACATCTCAAAAAGAAAAATAAATTTCAACAAGAAAAATTGACTAAAAAATATTATTATATGTACTAGTATATTGTTTACCATATTCATTTAGTAGAAAAATCAACTTCCCGAAAAAATTATAAGATTTTTTAATAGCTGAGGAGATCTACTATTTACTTTTTCTGATCATACAAATTGATTTAAACGACCACAAAAATATTATACATTCGTCATCTATTTTTCATTTAATTAGCAAATTTATATTTATATTTGATTGACCATTTTATTAATTCTCTTGGGAATCCACTGAGTATGTCGTTGTTGACGATTTTATTAGTTGTGGCCTTTCCCAATTTGAAAGTCACACAAGCAATTAAGACCAAACTTTTTCTTAACTATTACTATTTGACTTGGCTTGACAGTTACATTCTTAAAAGCTTTATCTTAAATTTTCTTGCTTATAAATAGCTTCTTTTTTTCTTAATAAACTCACTTCTCCTTATTCCATTACTTTTAACAATTATCAAATGGCTTGTTCGGCAATAATGTTTTTGATTGCTTTGTTTTTTATTTTAGTTTTTGTTGTACCATGTTTTGAAGCAAGAAATCAATTGACCAACATGGATAAGAAGGAGGCTAATTTTTTTTTCCTAATCAAGAAGCCAATTTGCTACTAAATGCCCTCCCTAAGGACAATGAATTGGTTTCTGCTCTGGAACTAAGCAATTTTGATCGCAATTTGAAATCAACCCTTAGTCCTGGAACTGGTAATTTTGATTGCGATTTGCAATCAGTCCCTAGTTCAGGAGTGATAATTTTGATCGTGATTTAGAGTCAGCCCCTAGTTCTGGAACTGACAATCTTGATCATAATTTGCAATCAGTTCCTAGCCCTGGAAATGGCAATTTTGATCGCGATTTACAATCAGTCCGTAGTCCCAGAAATGCCAATTTTGATCACAATTTACAATCAGTCTCGAATCTTGAAATTGATAATGTTGATCGCAATTTGCATTCAGGTCTAACTCCCAAATCGATCACTGATAGTGGCAACTTTTGATTTTGCCGTAGGCTGCATAACTAAGTACAATGTTATGTAACAATTTTTTAAAGGACTTATATGCTCTTTAATTAATAGCAACTATGTGGTACATGTTTTTAAAAAAAAATTATAATTAAAAATAATTTAACGACAAAAGTTTAATTTTATGTACTTTTAATGAGAATTTTTATAATCACAAGACTTAGATAAACTATTTATAATTAAATCGCATCACGTAAATTAAAATATATTAATTTAAATCTCTGTGCAGCATTAAATATATAGGCGACATCTCATAGAGAAACAAAATTCAACCAAAAAAAATTAACTAAAATATTATTATATGTACTGGATTATTGTTTATTGTATCTTTAGTAGAAAAAAAAAATCAAATTCACAAAAGTATTAACATTTTTTAATGTTACTAGGGACCCATTGAGCGTTGGATCTCATATTCCGCAAAAGCCGATGTCACTGGGGATCTTTTTCCCCAAAGCAAATTTACTATGTTTTCTTATTATATAAATTAATTTAAAATTTAAATAATCATAGGTATATTATATATTTGTCTCATATTTTAAATGTTAATTAAATTAATATTACACAATAAATCTTTATGATTGAATCTTTTATATATTTTAGGTATAGCTAAAGATTTAATACATCAAACATATACGATTAAAAGATGTGTCTATTTTTATCGTTGTCAATGAATATATGTCAGTCACTAACTTTTTCACGGGTACATGACAAATGTATCCCACTTTCCCAAGCTGGGAAGCTTTTTTCTAATCGTTGGTTTAATCTTAAAAATTCACCTAAGATATTTGTGTGGTAAGTGGATTGATTTTTCAAAAATTGTACTTTATTCTTAAGAATTCATCCAATATCAGAAATTTATTTATTGTGTGGTGAAATCAAGCCTTACTAATATCTAAATTATTTATGGGTTTTATTCATATGCAAAACATTTATTCAAAAGTACATTTTCTCGACTCACCTCATATGTTTTAGTGATTTTTATTCAATTTCACTATCGAGTAAGTATATATTTTTCTTATAAACTATTTAATCAAATACTAAAACTGTGGTCTACAGCTTGAGCTTACTGGGATCGTCCACTCTTTTTGACTAAAAAAATGGACGGCCGGGTTTTGTTTTCAACCAGAAAAAGTTTTACTAATTTTTTTTTCTTAATTTTCGCTTGATATTCAATATCTTTTCTTTTTGTTTTCTCGTGTATTTCGTATTCATATTAGAATCCAATTAAATCTAAATTTGCATCAAAAAGTGCCACACCGAATTCGATATCTGCTTATACCCAACTATAACAACTATTGGATCTTATCCTAAGTTTATTATCATGGTTGGGGTTTTTCTTTTAGGCAAAGGAAAAAGTAATTTCTCCATATTTGATAAAAATGGAGAAGATTTATGACTATAAGCATCCACAATGTAGCCATAAAGACTCATTTCTTTGTACCTCGTTGTATTCTGAGTGAATTTGTGAAATTATCTCAATATTGTATATTCTTTTTAATACTGCTCATCTCCTCTTGTGATGTGGGTCAATTGACCATACCACGTCAAATATTTATGTCTCTTTATGATATATTTATCATTTATCTTCGTACTCATGGTTTGAAGTGTTAGTTTTGCTAGCTTCTATACAACACCTAATTTTTCCAATCCTAACAATAACTATAATCAAGTTTTAACATCAACTTGTTACATCAAAGGTAATTTCCGGAAGACCCTAAGCTTGAGTGTGGCAATCACTACTTTTGAATAACGATTTACTCCAATGAAGCTTCGTATCTAGGACTCAAAGCTCACAGGTAGAAAACACTTGCTAACTTCACCATAACCTTCCTTGGTTTATTCTGCAACATACATTAATAAATGAAACCTGATATGAAATAATAAAATAACAATATTATCAATATAATATAGCCGATATATTAATCAAATAATGTACACAGCTAAGATTCTTCCACCATCCCTCTACTAATATTAACAACATTGGAGGAATGATTTTTTCTACTTTAAAAAACATTACTAGTACTTGCTACTACTAATAGTAATGCATTTTCCAACCAAACAAAACAGAGAAAAACAAAGACAATGTTTGGTAACACTACACCAAGTTTGCACAGACACAAAAATCATCAACGCGCTTTCCCTTGATAAATTCCTCCATCATTCCGGTCTGTTTGTTCCCACTTCACAACATTTAAAAAACATTATGAAAAGCTGTTGTTCTTGATGTGTTTGTTGTGGGACCATTTGTTAACTAAGGAATCTGATGCTGCTCCTCAGTTTATTATTTCTTGGTTAACACAGGTAAACTTGACACTGAATGACAGTTTTACCAATCTTGAAACCAGGAATCACAGTGAAGCCTACACGCGGTTCGGTTTCTGGTGATCCGTCCCATGATAAGAATGCTTCTTCATTCAGACTCTCCATGTAAACGTCTGAAAATCGATTCCCTCTGCTCAATTGGAAGATTGAAGGTACGGGGTCGAAGGAGAAAGCCAGGCAGTGTAGTAACCAGATACGCTTAGCCATTTCGCTAAATACGGTGAAGAAAGTTGACTCAGGATACTCACCTGAGCTGAGTATGTTTCTTTGAACCAGGTCCCCGAAAATGGAGTCTTCCATCTTGGGGTGGATTAGTTTCAGGTACTTAGCACGACAGAATCTCGCAAATGTTGATTTGGGTTTCCAGGCCAAGTAATCAGCTGGCTTCACAGATCTTAGCTCTGTGAATCTGTCAAAGAACAGCCTTTGCCTCTTCTCCTGCTCGGGCAGGGGCTCAGATGAGATGGAAAAGTTTGGATAATTGAAACCATCAAACATCTCTCGGCAAACAAATGACTCAAAAGCGTAACATATGTCATTTGCTTTCAAGAACTCTATACCGGGCACGATGGAACTGGCTGCAGCATCTAACTTCCACCAAGCATCTACCATCTCCTTGGTCAGCAACCTAACAAAGCTTCGAATAGACCTAATTGTCTGCCGGTGAAACGTGATAAAATGGCTGGGGCTCAAGCTTGAAAAGTGAACATTGTCCAAAGGAGACACAGGCCCGCTGGCATTCAATCTTTTCTCAAGCAGCTTGTTTTCTTTATTAGCCTCGACCAGTTTCTCTCGAAGAAACATAATTTCCGATTCCTTGAGTTTGAGCTGCGAATCAAGCTTCTTTCCCATGATATCATACGTCTTCAAAACACCTTTCTGCTCCTGAATTTCAGCCAAAAGGTGAGTTTTCTCGGGGGAATACTCATCGTACTGCTTCTTTACAAAGCACTGTTTCAATTCAGACAAGTTTTTCAGCTCAGACACCACCAACTCATCAGCACATTGAATTCCATCGGGGTCATATGGAGACTGCGCAAACTGCAATTGGGCATATGCCGCTTTAACAGCTGAGACACTTGCGAACAGTTTGGCAAGAAAAGCTTCTGCAGCAGCTTTCTGAAGCTTTTCATCTTCATCATCGAAGGACTTGAACTGTGTTTTCTTGAGTAACTCGCTTTTCACTGCGGTATTCTTTACGACATCATCCTTGACATGTTCACTGAATTTTGGCTTCTGGTTTCCTCCCGTTAGAGCTCGAATGTGCAAAACCTTTGCAAAAGTACGAGCCAATTTGCTCTTATTTGGGGTCACAGCAGACCGATTAACTGAATCCATCTGAAGCAAAAATGAGGTTGTGAAGTTGATATTATACCATATTAGGTTGGAGCAACATAATCATTTCAGCTAATGCCAATAAACAGTGTCACTTAAAGAGAAAAAAAGGAATAAAATGATGGCACCGCGACTATCTACCAAATGATTTACAAAAGCAACACACTTTAACTCTTGAACCGAGGTTAGATAAGGGCAATTGGGATTTCTTTTTGTTCTCTATTTGAGTATTGCACTGTGGCCTCTCAATCTCCCTTTTGTAAGTTCAAAAAGTAGAGTTAATTGGAAGAAAAGAAAAGGATGAACAGAGAAACAGAAGAAAAATGAAAAAAAGTTGGAAGAATATCTCTCAATCAGAGGGCTCAAAAGGCACATCTACATTGCAAGTTCTAGAATGTTTTAATATATACTACTACTAGTATAAACAGATACAAAGACAGCAACTTGTTGGCATCAATTTAAAAATGGTTAGCTGGGAACATAAAGAACTCTATAGTGCAATAATATTATATTATAGTATTTACAATAATGTTGAAACAGCATGATTTGACCCAAAAATATTAATAACTCATCAGCCTCTGCCTAAATTCCCCAATCAATAGCCTTTATAGGCCATTTCCCACAGCCAAAGACGTGCCACATCAATGTGCAGATGACAGTGAATTAATGTAGTTATGAGAAACCCATACTACCAAGACCTATGCAATAATACTTCAATACTTACAAATCCATATTGCTAAATATTCAGTCCCCCAGCCCCCAGCCCCCAGCCCTCTTGAATACTCTCTTAAAAAGTAAATCTTTGTACAGAATAATTCGAAAACCACCTCATTAATAGATAATGCACATTAAAGATCTTTATGGGACAGCAAAGATTGCCGACCTGATTGGTATTAGGCAAGGCCCACTAGCCTAAGAAATTATCTCACAAACTTCCACTCCACCCAAAATCTTGGGGATGCAAACAATAACATATTCTGTGGGAGGGTTAAATATATGTAGACCTTACCAATACCTCATAGAAATAAAGAGGTGGTTTCCAGGAAACCCTCCTCTCAAGAGTCAAGCCCCATAAGCCTCTTGGTGATGGAAGGATAAACAATAAATGGAGCCAAAATTTGAACTTTATAAATTCTAGATCCTAGAGTCGCCATATCAAGTAACCCCCCTCCCTTTAAATTTCTTTACCCCAGTTTCTTTTTTATTCATTTAAAAAAATTACCCTTTTTTCTTTTCGGCTTTCGTTAACCTGTCCTTAACTAGAGATTTTAGATTTGACGTGAGAATGAAATCACCATAGGTGGGAAAGGATTCACCCCAAGTGAGATTTTTAAACACAAATAAACCATGACAGTTGTGAAACAAAAAGAATGGGATAATGATCACCCCACGCATCCCCCAAATTGCACAGTTAGTCCATGATTCACGCAAGACCTTGTGCTCACATCATTCACACCAAAGTAAATCAAACAAACATGCATTACCTACTAGATTACACATTTATAAGTCTTCCAAAGACACATTAATTTTCCACTTTCAAATTCTTTGACCATCACCTACCACAAAATTAATCCAAGTAAAAGGACTCAAACCCAATAATTCTGAGCTTCTACTAAATTAGATAATGGTCCAATTACCCTCCCAAGAAGTAGTACTGAATATCCTCCCAAAAGTTTTAAACTTTAGACGTGTCACCACGCATAAACAGGGTACAGGGCCATGTTCATATCACATCACAGTACAGTCATGGACTCATATAAAGACCGTTTACATCTTTTAGCAACTCTTTAATTTCGACCTTTTACTTAACAAAAATAATATAAGTGAAGTTCGGAGAAAATAAAATATTCACAAACTTAACCTTACCATTACATATTAACGGAGATAAAGAGAATATTTTCGAAAAACCATAGTCTAAAGGAATACTAAATATTTTTTAAAATTCCATATCAAGACAAACAAATTGAAACGCAATAATTTCATCACACATCACTCAGCATTCTGCATAAAAATCACGTGGGTCCTGGTAATCTTCCAGAGCTCTGGTCACACATACCATCCAAAGGCATATATATGCCCGTTGGGACGAACTTTTCCCTCTCGATAGTCGAGCCCAATATAATCCAACGGACAAAACTCTCCAGAAAATGCTTTACCCCACACTAGCAGCAGATCACGTGACACCATTTCAGGTGCTAAGACATCCCAGCCGCAAGTCACGTGATCGGAAAGACTAAGTGGGGTCACATCGTTAGCTACTGTGAGGTCGCATACAGTGAATCAAACACAACAAATAAGACCTAAACGTGTTCCTTTCTAACAAAGCATACAATAACCACTGATCCTCTACGGGCGGGTGCAGGATAAAAGATTTACACTCAAACAAATCAAATATCAAATCACCATTGATTTCAAAGTTATTTACCTTTTTTGGGGCGAGGCGAAACCTTCAGAAAAAAAAGCTAGAGAATATTCCGGCCACGTGCACGAATCTCAATGAAGCTCAAAAACACCATAATCCTCCATTAATAATCAACCTCTTTCTCTCTGTATATACCAAAATCAAGGAATCAAAAAAAAAAATGAAGGTTCAATAAAATAAAAAACTGATACCTTATTTCCGTTTCAGTGGAAAGCTAGCATTGATGAGGGAGAAAGTAATGATTGAGATTCTTCCAACGGCTATTTTGGGAGAAAAATGATGATGTTTTTGGATTGGTGGGTGTTTTAGGGAACAGAGGAAAAATCGGAGCTCGAGGGGGGAGAAGAGAAGAAATAGTATAAGAGTATAACAGGTGAGAAAATGGAGAGAAAGAGGGCAATAGCAAAAAGACGAAAAGGACCAGAGAAAATGGGGAAGTGTTGGACAACCAAGGCATTGGGAATTTAAATTACTCAGATTTTTGGTTCAGTCAATTTTATGGACTTTTGAATGACGGAATTGCCCTGGTTTGAGTGAAAATTTGTGCGTTTGTGTGGATAGGATCTTAGCTGGATGAAGGGTGATTTCGTAATTGGATATTTTACTACTGACGCACCGTATATTCACACAGGTCTATGTGTTCAGGAGGAACATAAGGTGGAGATTTTTGAGACATTTAAAATAAAGAAAAAAAGTCAAATATTTTCTCTTTTTTTTTTTTAATTTGTCAAAATTATTTAGTCAAACAAATAAATTTTAATTAAAATTTTACAATATATTATTATTCAAAATGTAATCTTACTGCATTTTTATATAATTGTACTTTTAAGATATTGCACTGATATAATTGAATTTAATTTTTTTAAATAAATAAAATTGAATCACAAAAAAGGAAAAAAAAAATTTAAGCTAAAATAGAATCCTAATGAGTCAATGACCATGTTCCAATGATGATGAGAATCTCAAACAAATCAGTGTGCACTAGTATTTATAAAAAAAATTCCTCTTGTTAAAGCAAGGATTTTGAGTTCTTTTTTTTGTTTACTAATTATTATAATTGTTGGAAAATATTAATTATAACTCTCAACTCAAAACCATTTTTAACTTGGGAAGGAATCCTATATTTTTTGTCTTAAAAATGGTAGTTTCACCTCCAAAAAAATATGGTGCAGTAGAAGGGTTGTTCTTCCCTTAATTAGAAGCTTCAGGTTCAAGCCTTGAAAATGAAAACATCCTTGGTAGATAGTGTTTTTATTGAAATTGAGCTTTTTGTTAGAGAGTGTTTTTCTTAAAATGAAGCTTTACACAACATGATTCAGATATAATAGGGCATCAACATAAATATTAAACATCCAACACTAAATGAAAACAAAAAAAATAAAATAAAACATTACATTCCAGTAATAATGACTATTCTAACTTAATGGACCATTTATATGACTTTAAGACACAAAACTACTATTGAATTAGGCCTAACATATACAAATTTTCTCTTTAAGCTTTAGGTTGTTTTAAGGTGCGTTAATACGTTTCTTTTAATAAGCATAATAAAGGATGATTCATTACAAAAAAAAAACTTATTTCTCTAATATTTTTTTCAGAATTTTTCAAGAAATTTTAGATTTTTTAAATTAAATAATTAATTATCCGTTTCTTTGGTCGTATTAGAATATAGTTTTATTGTCGTAGTCATTGAAATATCTTTTTCACCATACAATCCTCATTTTTCGTTGTTGTTTTGTTCATGAAAACCTATTAGATTATTTAATGTTGTAAGAAATTTTCAAAGAAAATCTAGTTTTAACCTTGTGTAGTTTTTATATATTGTTATGATAGTGACATTTTTTAATTCCTAGGAAACAACTTCTCTATCTTTTCCAGACTCCATTTGTGAAATTTTACTGATTATGTTATTGTTGTTGATAGTGACATTTTTTTGTCTAAAATCTAATCAATCAATGACCATTTATTAATGCTGTAATTTACTTTGAAAAATTGGTCCTACTTTTACCAGTTGCTATCTATCTATGTCATTTTATTGCCAATCAACGGTACAAACTTTTTCTAGGTATTATTTTGCACATGGGAAAATATATTAAGCGCGAAATTATCAAGAAATACAGTTTATGATATTTGTGAAATGGCATGCATTACACACTCTCTTACCCGCTTTAACTTTCCCTCCCAAAAATACTACAAAGCTTTTGAATAAATAGTTCCCTCCAAAAGACTTGAATATTTTAATACGTTATCCACATGTATTTAAAAAATTTAATTCATTCGTATATAAATTAATCGATTCATGTATAAGTTAATGGCTAGAAAATAATTTAACCAAACGTCATTTGATCCAGACACATGTAATTTGTATTTCGTCTTTAAAAGTTATTCACATTTCAATATTCTATAAGTAATTAAGAATAAAAATATGATACAATCTAAACTAAATAACAGTTAAAACAAAAGTCGACTATTATAATTAAGCATTATTTTTCTTGTTCTTTTTTGAAAAAAAAAACAAAAACAATTATGCCTTTTCCTTTTCTACAACAACAATAATATATCTAGTTAAAATCGCACAAAATGAGGTATGAGGAGGGTAAAATGTACATAAATTTTACTACTATCTCGTAGAGATAGAGAAATTATTTTCGAAAGACCCTCATCTCATAAATATCATACTTAAAAGCAGAAAATACTAGATATGAAACAACGACTAAAGTGACAAAAAAATATATAAAGACAATAAAAGTAACAAAATAAATTATGAATAATAACAACACCAATATATATGTATAACGATACCACTATATCTAATGACCTATTATATTACAAAATCCGACAAATGCCTTCTCCTTTTCTAATCCCAGGAATTTCACTTTTGTTCACAAACAATAATATTTCAAGAGATATTCTAAAGTTACTTCAAAATACACAAAACCAATAGCTAAAATCCAACTTGCTTACGTGCCAACATGTTTTTTTACTTCAGCATTCAGAAATCAGAATTAAACCATTATTTTATTACTTACTGACATTGTTTTACCTTAAAAAAATAAAACCCTTTTCCTTAAATAGCTAAATATTCACGAATTATTAATTTATTTTTGTTCTTTTAAGTTTTTTTTTATAATTATTTGATATTTAGCAAAAATTATCTTGTCTAGTCTGAATTTGTGTCATGTGAAATTCTTCAAAAAGGAAAATATTCATATAAATATTCCCACTAGAAACCAAGACAACTTTATTAGGGAGAGGCTACATACTCGAATTTGATACATTGATTAAAAGTAAATAATTTCAAACAACAAATCTCTGGATGGTTTTTGATTGTTTATTTAAATAAAATATGAGAATTTTGTCAATGTTTATCTCTTTTTTCCAAAGATCTAAAAGGATCCTTTAGTGTGAGAGATGCGTGATAATTAATTCATGAATTAATTTTAGAATAAATTTGTCTAGTTTTTAATTGGGATAAAATAGCTGAATAATATATCAAGATCATAGTATTATTTTTTTCCATATTGAATGTGAATAATTATTTTAAATAAACTAATTTCAAAATAATTAATTTTAAAATAACTTATTCCTTGACTAAACAATCCCCGGCCAAACGTTATTTTTGGACTATCTTGGATTAATAGGGAAAGACATATAAGTCAGGCACGCAATTGATTCTTAATTATCCTTATTCTTTTTTATTTCATTCAATATAATAATTTGTCACGAATAGTGTGTATACATGCTAGTTGTAATTTGCAACTTGCAAGGGTTAATTAATAATTAATTAGTAATAATAAGGTCTCCCAGGTGTTGTAACATTTTTAATGAAGACATTGGTTATAATCCTTACGTTGTTCAATCAAATGTATTTAATTTGTTGTTTGAAGTGTTTGAAAAGTTAAATTAATTATTAGCAAATTAAGGTATGAATAATATGATTGCTTGAAGCAACTCTTGGAATAGATTGTTTAACCAATTAATAAAGTTAACTACAGTATAAGCATTGACACTTGACAATATCCCAATTGGACTTTTGCAAAACATATATATATATATATATATATATATATC
>JAOTQR010000097.1:21581039-21615936 GCA_025774065.1 Solanum ossicruentum | reverse complement strand
TTATTAAAAAAAGTCTAGTAAGTTCGAGGTTGGTTAAATAGTCAATTTATCGAAATAATTATTGAGGAAATTAAGTCGAGGTAGTTATATTTCACATAATTAACAAGTGAGAATTGAGAAGCATGTGAGTCGTTTAAATTTAAGAAATCGTCAGAATGAGGTCTCCCTATTCATACCCTTTTAGAAAAATGATTTCTTTAGTTTGAACGGCTCACATACTTCTCACCGGTCAGTTTCCTCAAAATATTATTATCGTCAATTTTGTGGCGGAGTCCCTTATGCTAAGGAGTATCAAATGATACTCTTCACCGATAAATTATATATACTGTATTTAATAAGGTTAAAGTTTTAGTTTTATGTTATATGCTATATGTTTCGTATTATTTTTAATTACTGAATTGAAGATCTACTAGAAATAACCTCTTTATTTGTCAAGGTAGACACAAGACATATCTAAGAGAGGTTCCATGGGTTCATGTGAACCGTGATCCCTCAGTGGATCATGTATAATAGCGTTATATTTTTTTTTAAAAAAAAAGATACTTAAAAATAAAACATGATTTGTTGCAGGTACCAAATATGAACTACCAAAGTACGTTTTGAGTGAGCCAACAAACATGATAAGATTTGGTTGACAATATTACATGGAGAAAAATGGAAAGTCACTTTGGAGGATATGTTGTAACGTAATTATTCCCCACATAACCCCTTTTTTCAAGTTTAAAAGTGGCGAAACTATAATTTCCATCTGGAATGAACCAATTCCTTTTTTTTTTTCATTTGTAGTCCCATTATTTGTTAGAGATATTCACTAGGCCTGCATACACATCACGCTTTTCAGATCTCACTCAATCAATATGTTGTTGTTAGGAACATTAGGAGTTGGGACTCTCGTAGTATTTGGTTTAAAATTTACCGGAACAATGTAATAATTGTGAGAAATTGGATGCCAATTCCAAACTTTTTGTTATGTGCGTTTCATTATGGTGCGCTTTGGTAAGTATTCATTCAAAGCAAGATTGAGGCGTAAGATGCTAAGGTAAATATGTACAAGCATCCAATGTTTACATCAAATCATATTACGTTACCATTGTCTCCTTGTTGCCTATGCTATCATTTCGAAGGGGAATTCCCTTTCGAAACATACAAATTCATCAATACAATGTGCTCAACAATTACTCATATAAGTGTTAGGTTTTGTTGCAAGCTAATTCAGAAACAAAAGAAGTCTACTTGAAAATCTTTGAGACTCGTCTTTGATCCATCACATTGATAGCTTCAGTAGTTCACTAGTAATTTTTGGGTTCTGAAATGAAACTAAGCTAAGAGAGAGAGGTAGAAAGCATACACAACTGAAAGAACAGAAGGTCGCTCTGTTGAAAATGTAGACCTCATCGTAGCCCTTCCAGCAGCACGAAAAACATAGATACATCAAATTACTGAAAATAGAAGTGATTGCTAACCAGAAATATCAAAATGCAGAATTACTTACCCGGTCTTTCCACTTTAATTGTCAAGTACTGTTTGAGCTTCTGGTTTATCAGAAGACTTTCTTGCTTCACTGAATCAATGTATTAGAAGGCAAAAGCTTTCAACCTTAAGTACAATCTTTGAATAAATGGAAATGCAAACAAAATCTTTATAGTTAGTACCATATATATACTTGAGGAATATAATGTGTTTTCCTCATTGAAGTTCGGCTTTAGGTCATCCATATTATTGAGCCGCCTGTGTACCATATATACTTGTGGAATATACTCTTCTTCTTCTTCTTCTTCTTTTTTTTTGTTTGTGTTATCATTGTAATTGATAAATTCGTGAGTTTCTCCCTTCAATTATCACTTGTTTCCTTATTAAAGTTTGGTTTTATGCCACCCATTCTATTGAGTCGCACCTGTATCATACTTGTGGAATGTGTTTGTCATATATATGTTATCGTTGCAATGGTTAAACTGGAGTTTTCTTCACTAGGGGATCGGAACAAAAGGCTATAATATAAGAAGAAAAAGAGGTGTACCTGACAAAATAGTTGGCAACAAGTTGCGTCACTTGAACTGCATCTTTAGAATGTGGAATTGCTGATGATCCCCATTCGAAAGCACTTTTCTGAAGTTATCAGAAAAATTAAACCAAATAAATTCAACAAGACGAAAATTAAGCCTATAAGTCTCAAAACATGTGAGTCAGCTATATGAATCTTCGCATATGAATCATTTTAAAGTGATGATATTATTACCTTCTTAACAACTTCACTTATGCTCTACTAATTATGAAATATGTGCTATACTTGATGTATTGTAATAAGACAATATACAATTATGGTACCTCTGGGTGCCATAAAGCAGTTATGGGATAGTTCTCTGCTTTCAGAGTTGAGACATAGACCTGATTCATTGATTAAGAAATTAGATCACTCCCTGTAACAACAACGATGAAAACAATAATATACCCAGTGCAATTCTGGCAAAGTAGGATCTAGGGGAATAGAGTGTATAGAGACCTTATCCCTGTCTAGGATGGCAAAATTAAGTCCAACCCGTTGAAGTTAGGGCGGGTTATTATCGGCTCAACCCATTTAAAATTAATTGATATGTAACCCAAATTGACTAGAGAGAGATTTTGTCAAAATATTTTTAGAATATTTTTTTTTAATTTGATATGTTTTATATAGTCATGATTAAAAAATAATTTAATTAAGTACTAAAATATTGAAAAAGAACAAATAAAATAAGTAAAACTTAGTAAAAGTTCGGTCTTGTTGAGTTTTGACCTGCTCTATAACTCATTACTTAACCCGTTTTGACCCGAGCAAATTTGGGTTGTGTTGAAGCTTGATTTGTTTGTTGTCTTGACCCATTATAACTCACTTAAATTTGACCCAACTCGCCCAATTGCCACTCCTATTCCTACCCAGTGGCTTTTCCCGATAGATTCCGAGGGCAGAGAGAATAGATGATTGTACCTTGTTGCGTGTGTCTGTGCTAGTAGTCAACATAATGAAAAAGCTAGATAGATCATCATATGCTTGAAATTTTTCTGGTGATAAACCATACTGTTGCATGAAGGGAACAAAACAAAATCAAAATATTTAATTTTTCGATCATCTGTGCTGGTGGGAGTTAACATGTATTTCATAAAATTAATTAAAGTGTGTGCAAGCTGATTCGAACACCTAATTATCAAAACAAAATTAAGCGCTAAAGATGTGGAAACATAATTTTTAAGGACTCACCTTATGATTTTGTAGCACAAGGCATTGTTTACTCAACTTCTTCATTAATGTAGGTGGGAACCTACATGAAACATATTAGCAAAATAAACAAGAGTCCTTAATTTATCAAACTGGTCATTAATATTAATCTTGTAATTAGTTATTCGACCGGAGTCTCCATCACCGGGATGGCTGATTATTCCGATGACTGGCCGGTAATTAAGGTTATGGTCGGGCAAAGGACAGCCGGAGGGGACAGACAGCTCCGTCGACTCCATGGCGATAACCACCAGGAAGAGAGGGATAGTGAGAATGGAAATGAGGAAGTAGTTCCACATTTTTTAAAAAAACTTAGAATATCATGTCTGTGTAGTATTTGGGGGAACTCTTGTTGAGGTTTTATAGAAGTATTTGGGGAGCTCTAGTTGAGAACGTTTTCATTATCAAGTATAAATGATGGTATAATTCATCAATTACCAATACTTTCAACTAAATGCACCATAAAAGAATCTTGCATTTTAATACCTTATGTATACCTCACATCCAGTGGCAGAGTTAGTATTTTCCCTAAGGAGTTCAAAATCTGAAGAAGTACGTAGACATATGCACTAGTCGAAGTGGGTTCGATGTCAAGTATATATACATAAAAAATATCTTAATCATGTATAAATAGTATAATTTTTCCTTACCCCGCAATGAGCGCGAGCCTTTGAGGCACTGGGGTAATGTTGTATAAATAGTATAATTTTCCACTGAGGGGGGTCATACAAACCCCTAAAGATAGTGTAGCTCTGCTCCTAATCACACCAAACGATTCAACATTATAATCTTAAGATAAACTTATTTCGCAATTTTATCACAACTAAACATAGAATAAACTCATCCGAAAATTAATCCCAAAATCTGTATGTATTCCCATTTCCTTCCTACTAAACGAGCCCTTAGAGGGAGGTACATGTAATCATTGAAAAGGGATATAATATGCCCATACAAAGGAAGCTGCAGTCACCATGCAGGGGGTATCATTAAATAATCAAGCTGCACGCAAGAAGGAATCACACAACTCTGATATATATCTCAAACTCAATTTCATACGCATACCTCATGCCTCATACAACTTACCTGTGTTGTTTTCACGCTTAAAAATTTATCATACGATCCATTTTTTGCATAAAGGACCATGCATATTATCTAAAATAACTTTGGTCAGGCCCTGTATATTAATGTTAAAACATTTTATTTAATATGCATTCATAATAGAACAGATAAGCTTAAAATTTTGGATCCACCTCTAACAAAATTTCGCAAAACGAGAAACAAAAAAAGGAAGAAGAATTAAGTCCCCAAATATCAATGCCTAATCTTCAACCAACCGAAAATTGTTCTGTGACTTACCCTGCCTTCCCACAATAAGTGGTATTGTAATAGTATATGAGACTATCAAGCACTTCGCGCGCCATTGGCTTGTTAGATGACACTTTTATAGAACAAGAATGATATTGTACAAGGAATTCTATATAAAAATTTGTGTTTGCTTGGCTTAGAGACACGTTTATACATTTTTTAAAGATAGTTGGAAGCTCTTCCATGAGCAAACGAAAAATAAATAATAATTATCTTCGAGATTCAACTAAATCACAATTGTCGATTTCTTTTCGATTAGAGTTTGAATTTTAGATAGTTTGTTCAATGAAGAATTTTGATCAAGTTTAATGATTTTTTGTTGTTGTTGTTGTTGAGTCATTGGATGTAAGAGGTTTGACATTTTAAATTGAGATTGAGTAATTTAAATTTTTGAGGATTGAAGTGATAGGATCAAATGGTATAGAAAATCCCTCCTTCACAATTGTACAGATTGGAGGAACTAACATTTAAAATTTGACATAAATACTGAATACTGTCACAAGGATATGTATTAGCTTGAAAACTTCTAATCCTTTTCGCTTTTTTAAAAAATTAATTTTTGAATGAAATAAAAAATTTGATGATAATTCTCGAGAAACAAAATGAGAAACAAAAAGAAGAGATTGAAGCAAAGGCCCAACGTCGAAGCCCATAAAAGAAGTCCACTAAAGGGCTTTAGGTTGCTGTGAGAAAACATGAAAAAACCTAAAAATTTCTTTTCTAGGGTTAGGTATAGTAGAACCTAGTCAAGAAATTTTGATTTCTAATGACCTGTTTGGTCGTATTATTCACTTCTTTGGAATTCTTTTTCCACCTTATTTGAAAATTAATAGTGACGAAATTAGGCTTTTCATTAAAAGAATTCAAAATATAAAAACTTAATACATAAAAAAGCAATAAGAAATTTTACATTATATATATATATATATATATACTGTAGTTTCCCACCCAAGGAATTCACATCCTTTATAACAGTGTAACCATATCAAACAACTTTATAAATTTTAATAAGATAAAAATATTTAAAATCTATGGCCAAACGACTACTGCATTAATCGGGAATTCAACATATATTACTTTTTTCTCCTCTACATTTCAATTATTTACTATACACTACCTTTATTTTTCAATTTGCATTCTCAAATTCAATTTTCTGATATGCCATGTGCTTACATCTAGGTATGGACACGTGTGCATTAAAATTAAAGAAACATGCAACTTAGACAATTAATTCTCCCTTCGTTCGGTTTTGCTGGTCCATGATATAAAGTAAAATGCATATTTTATCATAATATTTATTTCCATAAAAAGAAATATCTTTTTCTTCCTAATATGTTAAAACAAACAAATAAAAAAATTGAATTTAACATAGTGAACAAATAAAAATAACGAATAAAATAGTTGGTTGTTGCATGAGTTTACATACAGTACTTCCTGTCTCATTTTAATTAATTTTATGAAATAATGCACATATATTAATAAAAATATTCAAAAATAAAATTTAAATCATATTTTTTATTATTATCTTTTGTAAAATCATAAATATGTCGTGTTATTTATTAGTTCGTATAAATAACTTTATATGCATTGGAGTCAGTGCCTTACTAGTTGGTGGTACCGGTTTTGAATTGGAAGGCTTTTGTTAGTCAGTTGCTGAAGGGACATTGTCATTCAATTTAATAATCCTATCTTCTGGCCTGCATAATCAATTCTGTGTAGACACAAAATGACGATGCAAAGATTTGGGGAAATATTACAACCTCAGTTGAATACTTATTTTGATTTTTTTCTTATCGGTGAGAATTCGATTTTTTGATTTATAGTTTTCTTATCCATTTTCTCTTTGAAAAAATGACCATGCAGAAATTTTTATGTGTTTGACAAAGAGGTAGTTTAAAATAACTACAAGATGTAATAACAGTTTGGGATTTTGCTGTAATAATACATCTTAAGATAACAATTTTCACATCTACAAAATATGAGAGAGATGTTAGGTGTATAATGTGGTTTAAAATTCAACTGAGTTTAGGTAAATCTCGATGAAGCGAGACAAAGCTCAGCCCTGAGTCTAGGCGAATCCCATGCGGTGGGGGCAAATCTCAGCAAGGACCCTGAGTCCATAGATGGGGTGTATGTAACAACCAATCTTGAGATGAGAAGTGTCACATCGACAAAACATGGAAGAAATGCTAGGTATATAAGTAAACAGATCTTACCTACTAGTAATGCGTTTTAAAGCCATGAAGACCTAGGTCCAGGTTCAAAGCGTCAACATCGCTAGCAGGTTGAATCATTACATTTACAACATAGATATGCACGAATAGACTTATTATCCATTCGGATATAGTTAAATAGAGATATTGTATACGCGTGGATACACTTATTTAAGCATGCAAATATAGTGTATTCCACTACAAAGATATTGCATAAAGGTGAATACACTTATTCATGCACACGAATAAATTCATTTATATGAATGGATACAATATGTTCTGCTACTTTTGAAAATAAAATGCTAAAACAAATTAAATCTATCTATCAGACAATGTCAACTTTACTCATGAAAATGTGAATCACAACTCACATGGAATTTATTGATGAAAATTGGTTTTACCCGTTGTCCGATATCTTCAAACTGGAACTCAATTAATTTAGATTCACTTATTACAAAATCTATTTCTAAAAGCAACGTTCTCAATAAGCTCTCTTTTCATTCTCAGACTCTAGATATTCTACTTACGTGCGTATATTAGGAGTTATTGTAACATTAATATGGAAAGACAACCCCATCTTTACCATTTTGATGTAAAAAAGTGTATAATTGATTGAATACACATGATAGTGGAGAACATTAAGGTGAAAAATGAAGTAGAAATAATACTGAATGATTGAATGTGAGAGTGCCAAGAAACCCCACAAGGTGATTGATGATGATAAATGATGCAAGTAAAAGTATTGAATGATTGAAAGGGAAAGTGGAGACCACTAAGGTGTGATGATGGACATAAAGACATTGATGGGTTTTGCTTTGCCTTTTTCTCACTTTGACCAACTGGCTTTTTCCAATTTGTCATTTTTTTTTCAGATGTGATTTTTTACCTTAAGGGAAAAGTTGATTGGGAGGAAGATAATTAAAATAAATCTAGTTTTATTTAAAGAAAATGTCATCCAAAATGCATTAGGTAGTTAACTTTCCATTTTAACTAAGAAACTTTTCATTTCAATTCCAATTCCAATTCTTTACTACTCTCTCCTGTCCATTTTGTATTTCGTCCTTTTTATAAATAGATGATCTTTAGTTTATCTGATTCCTTTTATATGTCGTTCTTACTATAGATAGATGGTCCTTTATATATGTCATTTCAAAAAATCAATGCATAAATGATATTGTTCTTCCTATTTTATCCTTGTTAGTTAAATTTTAAAAATATATATATAATCAGAACTAAAACACAATTAATGTATATTAAATAAGAATAAAATAACAAAGTCATTTTTTACTTAATATAAATACAATCACAACATATGACATATAAAAAGGATCCGAAGTAGTATTTGATAGTGCTTATTTCAAGGTGTTAATATGGCAATACAAATCATTGTTGCAATTCCACGGCAATCATGAGCCTACATTAGCATAAATGAGAATAATGAGTGTTGTTTAATAATATATATTAGACTTTGATATTTAAATAAATCTATTTTTATCGTAAATTTTTTATATGCCTTTTAAATATTTTAAATTATCAATTATTGTGACTTATAATATTTTTTACCTAGTTTATAAATATATAAATTTTATTTCAAAAAATTTGAAGATTCTATGAGTAAATTTTTGATAAAATTTAAACTGTTTGACTTTTGAAGAATAAACATTGCACGCAAATTAAGACATAAGGAGTAATTTTTGGTTTTCTAATGTTATTTTGATTTAAGTTGCTACCAAATTACTACATTATAAGCGGAACTTTCCTTGGAAATGTAGTTTTTCGTATATTTATCCATACTACATTTCGCAAATACTGAAGGAACTAGAAAAATTCTTATGCGACCAAATAATTGCTAGCTTCTGGCTAAGAGATAATATATATATTAAATAAAATTGATACAAATATATTAAAAAAATTGAGCTGTATTTGAACGTAATTAATCCACCGAGAAATCTTAGTAACTCAGTTGGTTGACTACATGAACTCCTACCTTATTGATGAGAGTTGGTTTCTCAATCCCTCACATTGTAATTCCTTTCCATTTTCCATTTCCTAACCCAATTTAAAATAAAAAATAATCTGCTTACCCCAACAATTTATGGCTTTCTGATAGTATGTTCTATTTGATGATAATAATGCTGTATATTATTATGATTATATGGGACTGTCTTCTCATCATTTAGTGTAATATTAGTGGATCAACAATATTGATTTGAAAACAAAAAACAAATTAAATTGCTTTGCCTTGTTGGTGGCAGGCAGATCATCTGCAATGACAGCCTACTGCTCTTTTTTGTTGCTCATAAATTCATTGGTCCCCAATCATCTTCCACGCATCTTTGTGACGGAGTCCGAATTTAAATTAAGAAATATATAATTAAATATATATTTATAATAAATTTATATTTAATCTCGATATATTACATAATTATCAAGGCCTCCACCCTTCCCATTTGTTCTAACTAGAATGTTGGTTTTTAATACTAGGATTATTTACTTAAAAAAAAAACATTCAAAATAGATTCTTTAATTTAACTGAGTTTTATGATATTTCAAAAAGATTGATTCAAATAGAAAAATATTTGTGTCATTCTATCATGAATTTTTTTTGTTTCTGCTAGTTGCTATTGCATTAGATGACTTCTCAAACGGTTGTATGGTTTCTTCGATGAAAAAAGATATGTTTAATTATGTTTCAACCGAAGATATTATTTTTTTTTTCAAGCAATGAAATTTAGATAAGTGATATTATATACATGTTTAAAAATTACTGACAGTGATCTTTTTTTAAAATTTCTACTTTACACTATAATTTACATATTTATATTTTTAAAATTTCTTAATAAGAATTTTGAATCTATCACTAATATCTATCATAAATTTTATTAAAAAAGCACACAATTTGTGTCTTTCTTGCATTTGTTTTTGTTTGAGATCACTATATTTGTTTATGTTTAGTGATAAAGTGAGAGAAAAAGTAGACAAAAAAGGGCCAAATAATATTTGCAATTTGTTTGACTATTGAGGCCTATAATATATGGTACTTTTATCACAAGGGAATCACGTGAAAGCAGAAGACTCATCGCATGCCGACCCCAACGTTGTTGGGGCCACTTACGATTGCTAAATTGTTGCAAATATTATTTATTTATTTATGGCTAAATTCATCTAGCACGTGCGCCGAACTCCGTCACGTGTGAATATTCCCACTCTTTGATTTTCTCTTTCCATTTTTCGCATAAGGGTCTGTTTGTTATATAGGAAATTACTATCTTTTGCTTATGTCAACAAAAGCTTGGAGTTTTATTTAAAAAGCACATAACCTTATGATAAGTTTATGCAAATATGTCAATTTAGAATTTAAATTCGAATTTTTTTATAGAAGATATCAAAAAGGATTTAAATAAAATAATATAAAATAGAAGAAAAGATTCATATAAGAATCAAAAAGGAGAGAAATTGAAGAGTTCATATATGATGCTATTATTAATCTGATTTACTTTATACATCTGGTGATGAAAAAAATTATAATTCAAGGATGATACTGAAAAAGAGATATGGAAATCAATGAGTTTTTTTAATTATTTTATGATATATAAATAGACAAACAAAATATATTATTCTAAATATATTTTTATATTTATATATATACAATTTGAACAAATTAAACACAATGGTGGATAGAATAGAGTGGGGTAGGGATTTGTGAGTGGGATGTAAGGTGAAGATGGAATAATTAATGTAATAAAATAACACTACAAAATTTGATTTTTTCCTACTTTTACTGAAAAAAATCATTTTATTTACTTTTTAATATTTTCAAATTCTTTTAATTTTCTTTTTTCACGGTTGTGGCATTCGTAATCAGCAGGTCACGCTTCGGTGCAAGTGACCCCTAATCCTAATCTTTTTTTTTAACAGGCCCGCACAAAATTATTTTGTTAAGATAATTATTGAAGATTGCAAATATTTGTTCAACAACAACAACAATACCCCATTGTTTCAAAGGTTTTCGTTCATTACGGGGTAAGGGGGGTCGGATATATGCAACCTGACTCTATGTTTAAAATATAGAGCGACTGTTTTCGGATGACCCATGATGAGCGTCGAAAGTTGCATTGACTAACTGCTACTTCACAATTGAACGAACGCAGACAGTTTAAAGATCCATTTTGCTTTATTCCAACATACCCCAAAGCCAAAAAATAGTGAATCTTTGGCACCATCTGAATAGAAAAACTTGCAAATATTTGTTCAACGTCAATAAAATCTCAATCAAACACATCTACATAAAAATGAATTAACTCACTTTTTGCAAAGACATGAAATAGATTTAAGTAGAAATAATTTTGAAAGACCTAAAACCTTTTTTTTGCCTTTCCCATTATAAAACAAACAAAGAAAGAAACTTTTACATGATCGTGATAGAAATTCGGCCTAATTAATTAAACTTTATTTCCAATTTAGGAAGATTCAATAGTCTTAGTTTTTTTAAGAAGTAAGTACTAGAAATATTGCTATCCTTGATTTGTTCATAAATGACATTAATTAATCTTGAAATTTTCATAGTACAATGAAATAAATAGAATACGTTATTGCTTTTAATAGTTCTAATATTAAGATTCATTTGATGTAACATTAAATAGATGGAGAGTGAGATGACTAAGAACAATAGTTGTTGGAATATTTAAGATAGATGAATAGCTTGCGGAGTTTATTGATGATAAGGATGTACAACAATAACATACCCAATGATATCCCACAAGTAAGGTATGAAGAGGGTAGATTGTATGCAGATCTTACAGTTACCTCATAGAAGTAGAAAGACTGTTTCCTAAAACCCTCAGCTCAAAACCCATAAACATTTAAAATGTAGACTTTCCAGCAAATGAAGGGCACGAGCATGAGGAAAATTTGATAATTTGAAAGACACGTTCAAAAATATGAAATTTTATTCTCCTGATAGATTTAAGTAGCATTTGATTTTGAAAAATGTAAACCATTTTAGTCTTTTTAATTGTAAAAATAAAAAATAAAAAAACTTGTACAAGATATAGTGATGGGAATTCGACCTAATTACTTAGAGTTTATTTTTGATTTAGGAAGATTCAAAGGCTTAGTAATAGTCCCTATAAACATTGCTATCCTTAGTCCTTTTCCGTACATAAATGACATTAATTAATCTTGAAATTATCATAGTGCAGTGAAAACAATAGAATACATTACTCCCTTTATCTCATATTATATGAATATCTTTTTATTAATATTTATTTCATATTATATGAGCATTTATTAAATCAGGATAATATTAATTATTTTTTCCCATTTTATCCCACCATTAATATAGTATTTGAAAATTTCAAGAGGTTGATTAATTACTTTCACATTCAAAGAGTAAATTATTCCTATATTATATATATATATATATATTTCTAACTTAACTTAATATAAATTGATATAAATATAGGATAAAATAATAAAATTTACTAGTATATTAATAATATTTTAATTATCATATAAAATAAGCAATGCCCATATAATATAAGAAGAAAAAAGTATTGCTTTAGATAATGAAACATTAAATAGATGGAGAGTGATAGGAATGTTCTACCCCTCAATCTACAAGAAAAGTCTATCTATTTTGTGCAAACAACAAAAAAAAAAATTTTGAAAAAAAAAGAAGCAAACAATATGGACATATTGAGCATAAAATATTTGACATTTTCTCAGATTTTATTTCCCCCTTCCAAGATACTTTAATGATGAATCATGCATGGGATGTATTCTCTATTATATTATTATTTCCTCAAATACATGAAAATTCTTTATGTTTCATGGTCAACTTTATTTCAACTACAAGAATTATTCAATAATTGCACTTTATAGGTCTGATGTGCTGCTTAATCGGGAATTATGAGATTTTAAATTTAAATTTTATTAAAAGAAAAAAAAATTGTAGATAATTTTATTATTTTAATCTACATTTTAATAATTAAAATTATTTGATCAATATTCATGACATTTGCACCATAGGTATAACATTGCCATCCATATTTAAGGAGAAGTAACATTCTTGACTTACATTTGATATATTATTAAATTAAGCCTTCGTTTGGTAAGAAATTTTAAAAATTTAATTTGAAAATGCATAGTCAAACTAATATTTGAAGATAGATTTTTAAGATTTGATAAAAAAAATCTTAGTCAAACTAATACTTAAAGGTAAATTTTTAATATTTAATTTAAAATTCTATAGTCAAACAAATATTTAAAGATAAATTTTTAAAATTTGATTCAAAGATTTTTAGTCATACTAATAGTTGAAGTCACAGTTTTAAAAATTTGACTAAAAATTTAGAGGCAGACTAATATTAAGGTAAATTTATAAAATTTGATTCAAAAATCTACAGTCAAGCTAATGTTACTAATATTTGAAGGTAAAAATTTGACTCATAAATCTAGAGCCAAATTAATATTAAGGTAAATTTAGAAATTTTGATTAAAAAAATCTATAGTCAAACTAATGTTCATCAAGTAAAATTTTAGAACAGTTTCAAAACTTATGACCAAACCTCAGCTAAAAATAATTACTCTGGTTTTATTTTCAAGGAGTAGCTTTTTTTGTTGGAAGGTATTACTTTCGTTCTTTTTTTTCGAGTCAAATAATATGCATTTTGAATAATATTTTAAGATATTTTTTCATCTTGATATGAAAAATTATAATTTATAGTATTTTTTTATAATTTTAAATATCTAAATTTTTACTTTAAAATATCAAATTAATATAATTTAATTTGACTTTGATTAACTTTGAAAATTAGTCAAATTAATTTTGAAAAAACGTAACATAACAATTAACAAAAGACGAAATAGAAAATTCTACATGTTTATTTTTGTTTTGCCAAGGGGCAGTATTGTCATTTAAAACATGACAATTAAAGAAAGACGAAATAGAAAATTCTACATGTTTATTTTTGTTTTGCGAAGGGGCAGTATTGTCATTTACTCAATAGCGTCTGAACGTCATGAAATCCCCTGCTTCTTCTTTTTCCTTTTCCTCGTATTAAAGTGGAGTCATCACTGTTTCAATGCTCGGCTCTTCAATTATTTCCACACTCTTTTACCATTTCCCTTCTCAATTATTCCTTTTCGATTTCGTTTCATCATTCGGACTTCAGCATTTATTACTCATTTTTTTTGTTTCACTCCGATTTTCCCCCTGTTTCTGGATTTGTGTAGTGTTCATGCAGTTTTCTCAGTGCTGAGAGCTTTCAACGCTGTCGTTTTACTAATCGCACCGATCAACATGACGTCGGGAACAAGGATGCCGACGTGGAAGGAGCGGGAGAACAACAAGAGGAGAGAGCGACGGCGAAGAGCCATTGCAGCTAAAATATTCGCCGGATTAAGGATGTACGGTAACTATCAACTTCCTAAACACTGCGATAATAATGAAGTCCTTAAAGCGCTCTGCAACGAAGCCGGCTGGACAGTTGAGCCCGACGGCACCACCTACCGCAAGGTAAATTTCGCAGAAGCATTTAATTTGTTGCAGACGATTGTCAGACTAATGCCATTTTTTCGTGAATTTCACATCTCAAACCGTCAATTATTACTTTCCCCTATCATTAAGATATAAAATTTATCGAGATAGTATCAAAGTTATACATTTTACACTTTTAAATTTCATTTGTGGAATTTCACGGGTATATTGTTATTGTTAGGACATAAATTTGTGATGAAAATAATGAGTATTCAAACATGCTTGGTCAGAACCGGTCTCATATTGCACGTTAGACGGTTGCAGTTTTGTGTAGCAATAGTACAAATAGCTTTGGTTAATGGATCAATTTATGCTAATTAAAGTAGCAGTATCAGGATGTGTACTACGTACTGCAAAGCTTATCTGCACTAGCAGGCGTTTGTTGAGATTGCTGTTATAAGTACTTGCGTCATTGTAAGATTAGATTCTTCTTTTGCCTTTGCTTTAATCATCTGACTACGTTAGATTAAACAGACGTTGTTGAATAATTCCTTCTCTATATAAATAATCAGTTTGCGCGGACACTTCAACTATTTTATTAATATTTGTTACTAAAATATCAGGTAATGTGCTTTGCCCTTTGCTTTATTGACGTCTGAGATCTGAGTTGCAAATTTGCAAAGATTCCCCAGTTTAGCCTGTTCTCACCTGAAAAAGTGATTTGGTATTTTAAAAGACAACAATGCCCCTGCAATAATTTAACTCAACCTTTTGGTATTCACATGTCTGCCTCGAATTAGGGGTGCGTCTTTAACCATGTAGGAGAATTGTACTTGCTTATGTTTCTTCTTTTATGCTTTTCCTGTGGGCCAATTAAACATTTTTTGAACACTTTTGAGGGTGAAGGTGGGGGTTGAATTTTTCACCTTGCTTAAATGTTGAAAAAAGGGCCTCTTTTCAGCTTTAGAAATGGGTATTTCCCTCTTTCTCACTTGTTGTTCTGATGAAAGGTTCTTTATCGTATAGTTACATTTTTTTGGGGAGTGATCTAAGGGGTGTTCAGCATTTCTTTTTAGGGGCCTGCCTATACTGTTTCTTTTATTTGCTTAGGTGCCTTGTCTTATTACACGTGACTTTTTTCCTTGTAATCAGTGAAATGATTTGGTGAAATGCATTAACTAAAAATGAGACCAAAGTAGGGGGCTAATTAATTTACATTCTAAATGTTCACCTGATATTGAACTCAATTATGGGGAGCTTAGACAAAATGCTTCTTTTCTGTGAGAAAGGTAGACTTGAGATGTAAATGCAAAAAAAGGAGAAAAAAAAATCTTAGGAAGCTTAGACAATTTGTTATTCTTGTTGGAGTTTGACTAATTCAAATTCGTGCTATGCATGAAGTCCCATTTTGGAGCAAAAGACTTCCAACTAAAGACGACTCTATTTTCAGGACTCGAATTTGAGACCCTTGATTAGAAATTAAGGAGTATTTACCTTTGCACTTTGTGTGATTCAACGGGATGGGCTGTTCTTGTTGAGTATTTACCTTTGGTAGGTTAGACAATTTCATTACATGATAGCAAAGATTTTGTATCTTTCTTTGAGATGTAATCTTCTTCCTCCTACCATTTAGTTGAACAGATCAAGAAGTATATAATTGGTATTGTTTGCATGGTAAAGGAGTTTGGCTCAGAGTGCTGTCTTGGTCATATAGTAATTGTTCTAGAACAAAAGTACCTGCATTAATATGAAAAACTTTAAAGCAGCAGAAAACAATAAATTGATAATGCTGTTATTCACAAGAAATCTAGGACTGGCAGGACAAGTAATGCAATATTGAAATCTTCTTTTTTTTTTCATAACAAAGATGTTAGCGCTACCTTTCGCGCTCCAAAACTTCCGAGGAACAATGTAATTAGCAGTGTCTACCAGTGAATTCAATTTTTGGTTATACCTAGCTTGCTAGAAATATAGTATGGCAATGGCTATTGCGACACCTCATGAGTTTTCCTAACATTTATAGGACTGCAAACCAATGGAGAGATTGGATTTTTTGGGTGGTTCCACCTCTTTAAGTCCATGTTCATCTTACCAGCCAAGTCCTTTCACTTCCAACAACCCAAGCCCTGCTTCCTCTTCCTTTCCTAGTCCAGTTTCGTCCTCATACGCAGCAAACCTGAACATGGACGGGAAATCCCTCATCCCATGGCTTAAAAACCTCTCTTCTGGATCCTCATCAGCTTCCTCCTCCAAACTCCCTAATTTTCATATCCATACTGGCTCCATCAGTGCTCCAGTGACTCCTCCTTTTAGCTCGCCTACTGCCCTAACCCCTCGGATTAAAACAGATGCTGGCTGGGCTGGATTTCGCTACCCTTACCTTCCATCATCTACACCAGCTAGCCCTGGTCGTCAGAACTTCATTGGTGCAGAATGTTTTGCTGGAATAAGTGGACCACCTTCTCCAACATATAGTCTTGTTTCGCCAAATCCGTTTGGGTTCAAAATGGATGGTCTATCCCGTGGTGGATCTCGAATGTGCACTCCTGGACAGAGTGGAACATGTTCACCTGCTGTTGCTGCAGGATTGGATCATAATGCTGATGTTCCCATGGCTGAAGTGATGATCTCTGATGAGTTTGCATTCGGAAGCAATGCTGCAGGGATGGTGAAGCCATGGGAAGGGGAGAGGATTCATGAGGATTGTGTTCCCGATGATCTCGAGCTTACTCTTGGGAGTTCAAAGACAAGGTTTGTCTGCTGAAATCCTATACTTGTTCAGGTCGACTAAAGATAACTACATATAACCGCCTAGAAAAGCAAAACTACTTACAGCACCATATGTTAATCAAATCCTTTTGTTTTATCCATCTTACTATTTGGCTTGTTTCTCATATACAACAACATTTGCAGATAAAACTTGGAGGTGTGCAAGCAAAGCAGAATTGGCTTCTATCGATGTCAAGGTGTGATGGGGTTAAGAATGGAACAAAAGTTTTAGGCTTTCACAGGAGGTGGTGTTGTTATAGCATTATCTACCCCTTCCCATCTCCCAATTCAGTTGCTATATAATGTGAGCTTTTAAATATTAGCAGCAAAGTGTCAATTGCAGCATTCAATTACTACACATTATTCAAATGTTAGATCGAATGTTTGAAGTTTATGAGTTCTGAATATGATTGATCATAGTTGTTTTAATTATTAAATACAATGGCATATTTAGTCTAAGTAAAAGTTACTAAACTTGTTCGAATCCGAATTTAATACTATAGCTCCGCTGCTGATTAAAAGTCATTCATGGCCGCTTGATGACCTTTTTCAATTTTTTGTTTGGAGTAAGATGAAAGATTGAAAGAGATCGTTCAATGATTTGTTGAAGAGATTAGTAATCATCTCGATTTTGATCAATATGTTCACATATTTTTCTAAGAATCAAACATTACTAAATGTTAGATATCTCTATTGAACTCCGACTAATTGAAAAGTAAATCTTAACTAATAATTTTTTATTTATTTTTATTACTTTTGGTTAAACTAAATGCTAGACATTTTTTTAACTTATCCAAATACTACAAAGTTATTTAAAAATTAAAAATAAACGCTTAAAATACGTCAGTCTAAATAGACTCTTGTGCAAGCTTTACTAATTTTAGTACTATTTATTTCGTTGAATACAATCTTAATATAGGGAATGGAAGACGTGCCATCTTTTCTAAGGAACAATAAAAGTTTTTCGTGCTTTTAAAAAATAATGACTTACATTCTACTTTAGTTTTTTAAAAGAATTTATCTCTTTTTTACTTTAATTTCAATTTTTCATGTGACATGATTAAGGGCACAAGATTAAAGGACATTTTGATTAATTTGACATAATTTTAGTTTACAACCACAAAATCAAAAAATCTTTTTTATTTTTTTAACTTTGTACCAAGTAAAACTAAACCATTTTTTTTAAACGGAGAGGATATTTATCCTTATGACGCTATCAATTTGCCTAATTTGCCCCAACTCGACTTAACTATTCAGCAATAAAAAAGAGAAACTCTCTTGAATACAGGCTTACCAGGTTAGAAATTTGTCAAACTCAAATACTCAATTAATTACCTTTTTAATTATAAACGTCAGGGCTAATATAGACTCCACTTAAGAATCTATTGGTTTGCTAAATATTTTATACATTTTCGATCGTAAAAATCATGCTAGAGTAAAAACCATATGTTTTGAAGATTTGCTTAGGAAAAATAAAATATAATGTATGATCAATAATAGCACATCGGACAAAAAGGGAGGCCCCTACTTTTGGAGTCTAAAATATCTTTCTAAAGTTTGAAACCATAATTTCTCAATATTTTTCTTAAAATATTAAAAATTCAAAACCCAAACATGATATGATATAAATTGCATACTTAAAAAGAAAGTTATAGCTAAGTTTCAAATCCATTTTCAAAATTAGTTTCAGAGTTCTATATTTAATTATAAACTAAATAGTAATAAATTTTAAAAATCAAGTTATTACCACGTTTTCAATGTTTTCATAGCATCCCAAGTAGTGTAAAAGTTACGTACTACCATAAGTGATTCAATAAGAGATGAATGTGAATTATCAACGGTCATTAAATGCTAACAATCTGTGCATAAACAGTTTTTTAAATTGTATATTTATGAAAAGTATTTTAATTAGACAAATATATAATATGTATTTATATTGTACAATTATAATTTGAAAAAATTACAATTTATAGTTATAGTTAGGGTTTTGTTGCTATTTTCTCTCTTCCTCTCTCTCTCTGCAATTTCCTACTAAATATACAATTACATGTGTATACTAGCAACATATATGTAATTATTTTGACAAATATATAGTCAATTTACCTCTCTCTACTCTCTACCTCTCTAGCTCCCTCTCTCGATCTTGCTCGCCTCTCTTCTCCCTCTCCAATCCCGCTTGCCAGATATATAAATACATATGTATATTATTACACATATATAATTATTTGTCAGATATACACATACAATTTGATAAATATACATAAACAATTCATCTCGCTTCTCCTTCTCTCGATCTTGCTCGCTTTTCTCCTCTCCTCCATGTCATATAACCGAGGTTATGTCACATAATTATATAAAATGTAACTCTTTGACTATATTAAATTTTAAAACTAGACCATTCATAAAAAATTTCTTATATTTATTCATATGATATAAACACTTGATACAAATAAGCTTTGGTCGTTTCTCAATGAAATAGAAATTTCCGAAAATATATAATTTTTTTTAATCGAAAGAAAAACAATAATAACTCATGCCGTGTTTACTAAGATTACCAATCCACGGTTTCTGACCTCTAGGCCCAATAGAAATTTATAGAAGGCCGCCTCGATGGAGACACATGGGGCCCAGTTGGCCCAATTTGAAAAGAAATTTTTATCTTCAGAACCACAAGGAGCCATCTCCACTTACGTGGCGTTAACTGAGAAACGGTGCGCATTACGCACCCCCTTATTTCCCCATCAAAACCCCCAAAACATATCTTCTTCTTTCCTATGTCTTACTCTCTCCAAATAGCAAAAAAATCTAGTGGTTTTTGAAGTAGTAATTACTCTGTTTCTGAGCATCGGCGCCGCCGCCGGAATTGGTTCAATTTGAGGTTTGGAGCTACAACTAGTTCTTGAAGCTTTTCTGATCCTGGTATAGTTCTGGAAACTTCTTTTGTTAGTTTGTGTTTATGAACTTGAGATAGACTATTGTATATGGAATCTATATGGATTTGGTGACAATCAGCTAGATTGTTTAAGTTGTAATCGATGCTTGTTATAGTAGTATGGTTTTGATGCTGTTTTGTTATAGATTGGAATTTAAAGGAATTTAAGGGTGATTTTGGTGAAGGAGGTGAAGTATTGGAAAATGATGTCGGTGGAGAGATCATTTGAAGCATGGGAGGAGGTGCAAAGACATGGGCAGGATTTAGCGGATAAGCTTGCTCAAGGAGTTACTGGTTTGATTCAGTCGCATATTACTCCTCCGTCGTTTCCATGGCCTTATTCACAAAATTCCAAGCTTTTTGATGTAGAGTTGCCGACTCAAAGTTTTATACCGAGAGATTTTGGGATAGCTGTGGATAAATCTGCAATTGCAGGGGTTCAAGCAATTTTTGATATGGGGAACAGAATAGGGCAAGCTTCCAAGCTTTTCGATGTAGAGTTGCCAAGTCAAAGTTTTATTCCAACGGATTTTGGGATAGCTGTGGATAGCTCTGCAATTGCAGGGTTTTCATCGATCTTTGAAATTGGAAACAAAATAGGGCAGGCTGGGGCAGAATTTGGGGCTTGCCTGAATGGAATGGTTCAACAATTTTTCGGGAAGTTGCCAGTGCCTTTTCGGCAAGATGAGAATTTAGGATTGTCTTTGATGGCTGGGACAGATAGCCCAAAAGCTGATCTGAGTATTACCCTCCAGGAGGATTTGGGGTTGTTGGCGGAAAGATTCAAGGGATATGGCTATGCTGAAAAGGATTCAGCTGAAGATAAACCAAGTGAAGAGGAGTTTTTTGGTGTTAATCTGAAGGCATTCAAACACTTCGGCAGATCACAGGTAAAAGTTCAGTGAAAAGTCAAAAGTTCATGTTCTCGTCCAGTCACATCTGTTACTTTTTTCACTTTCTGGTTCATATTTTTGGCACAAGAAAAGATAACCATACAGTACAGGGATGTAACTTATATGTTTTCATTCACGGATATGATTCCTTACTTTGTGTGTTACAAACATTTGGTTGATGCTTGTTTTATAGAATACTTAAGGTGCAGTTTTACGGAATAAAGATTTCCATTAGTTTGTTGTTGGATTCACCTGTTGGTAAGTATAATTTTGATTTTGTACTTAGAAGATACTTAAGCTGCAATAATGTGAAATATGGATATTTCCAAATCTTGTACTGTGACTATAAGAATTAACAAATATGGCATATGCCTATAGTCTACGTGTTTTAGAATGACAAACTAATTGATCAACGACTCAAGGAAGTGGTAGAGGTGGGGCTTGGCCTATAGTGACGTCAAAGGCTTGCTTTCCGATGCATAGCTAGCTTGCTTTCCGTCATAGGATGTTAACCCTATAATAGGTGGTGACAGTGGTCCCGTTTGAATGTGTGGGTTAAGTTCTATTAGTGATATGTAGGCTGGAGACCTGTTGAAGTGTTATCCTAGTTTCTCAGGGGAAAACCAAAACCCTTTGATGGGACCTATTGCCAAACCCTGAAAGTTCCTTTAGAAAATGTGTATGGAGAATAACAGGTTGAATCGTTACCATGTCATTCTGTATAAAATAGGTGGACTGAAGAACTCGAATCCAAATCAAACAAGGAATCCTTGTAAATCAAGAAACTTTTGAAAGGAAAACAAGCATGGGAAACAAGCATAGCGTAGTTATCTAAACCAAATAAAACTAATATTCAAATACTAAAAGACTAGTGTAGTGCCCCTAGTGTTTAGCTCAATTGTAAAAGTTTGAGGGCCTTGTGTCCTGGGTCATAGGTTCGAGCCCTACACCAAGTAAACTAACTTTGCTATTTAAGTGGGGAAGGGTAAGTCAAGCCCATTGTCCCGCAGTTTCAAGGCCATGGTTGGCCCAAAAGAACGACTCCAGACAGATTTCTTGATCAGTTGGTCCTTGGCAAAAACTGGAGCGGTATGCAGATAACTGTTATATGGACAAAACTGGTTTCACATATGAGAAATGAATACTTCAGTGTTTGCCAGTGACAGCCCTAGATTTTCCTTGGTATTTTATTAGGCACATTGTATCAAAAGCAACAACGATTGCTTTTAGATGATGCTTTAGAACCTCTTTGTGTGCTTCTTATTGTTTATCAGTTTTTAGTAAAGTATTCGTCATGTTGGCATTCAGTCACAGCTGATCAAAAGCTAAACTAGCAATTACTTTCCAAGTATCTTTTGATTTGCTGACTGATCTTGTTTCCAGATCTTGGCTAGGATGATCAAAATTTAAATATCAATTTGCTTCGGTAGATAGAAAAATTAGCAACAGATCACCAAGTGACTGCTTGCTCATCTTTCATGTATCATGCAAGTGTATAGTAACAATGCTCTTGATCCCCGCCAATTCCCTTATTGAAATAAATTGGGGCTGTGGTTCCAGTTGTGGGAGTGTACCTGCTCTAAACTTGTGTAGGTTGACTAGAGGTGTTAAGTATGTTGTAATTTATGTTCCTTTCAAAAAATATGTTGTGATTTATGTTCCTCTGTTGTGAGTTTTGAGATCTTACTTTCTTGATATCCAAATGCAGGGTACAATCAACTTTTCATCAACATATGAAAGCAGGACCAGGAACGTAGAAAGTTCTGTTGCTGCTAGAGGAGATCTATGGAGAGTAGAGGCATCACAGGGCAGTTCCACATCGGGAAATGAAAATTCTTCCCTCTTCCTTGTCCAACTTGGACCGGTACTTTTTGTTCGTGATTCAACACTACTACTGCCGGTTCACTTGTCTAAACAACACCTTCTTTGGTATGGCTATGACAGGAAGGTATGCAAATTGTAACTTTAGGACATTGTTTGCTTGTGTTGAGAAGTCTTCCAGTACTTTTAGCCTTTTTGAGCACTGGTTTGGATTGGGGGGGGGGGATACCGGGTGTATTGTAGCATGTTCTGTTGAACAGACACAAGGTATCTATTGATGATAATCAAGTAAGCGGATGCAGTCAAAGAGCATTAGCTTGTGTTACTTGTAATTGTTGAATCAAGTTTGTCTTAAGTGATTGGCAGGGTAGCAGTAGGGTACTGAAATGAAATAAAGCATCTTTGATATCCACATGGTTTATCTACTCTGATGGAGATGAGATGCCATGAACTTATCTTGAATACACAAGCTTGCTTGATTGCCTTTGTGTAAACCAAATTTAGTCAAGAAACTGTTCCACGTTGAGTGTATGATTTCAGTAACCTTGCTTGTATAGATTTGTATAGTCTCTTACTTCTACCTAATATTACATGAGACATCTCAAAGCAAATGAGAAAAAAGGAAGTGAAAAATGACTGGCACTGGTGAGCCTACATATCTAATAAGCACTTGATTTTTGATATTTTCTTGTCACTATAAAGCTCTATGTAACCTTGTGTACATGAATTGATCAGTCACTTGGCATTCACATTCAACTGGATAATTCCCACAAATTATTTCTATCTATATTTGGTACTGTTTTGTTACTTGTCCTCCTTTAGCATGAAGAGAAATACATAAAAATGAATTAGTGCTGCATATTCTTCTCGTGAATAAAAGGTTAAGATCTTAAACTGTCTGTCGTGTTAATTTTGTAATGGGTCAGTGCTCATAATTAGCTGGTCTTTATTTTGCCTCCCCTGAAATGACTCGTTTTTATATTTGTTGTGTGTATAATAATTGCATTAATTTACTTGTCTCTTTTTATCAATGGACAGCGTGGGATGCATTCTCTTTGTCCAGCTGTGTGGTCAAAACATCGAAGGTGGCTGCTTATGTCAATGATTTGTCTCAATCCTTTGGCCTGTGTAAGTGGAGGTTTATATTCATGTAAACTGCTGGTGTTTCTGCTAATTTTGTGGAGTTTTGGTTGCTTCCCTTCTTAATTTATTCATCATGTTTGCGCATGACACTTCTCTTTAATGGAGAATTACTTTTCTCTGACTGTATGCTAGCTGAGAACATAGCTGGTTATAGTGGAGTTCTCTATTAATGTGAACTGGTATTTCTGCTAATTTTGTCGAGTTTTGGTTGTTCTTGTTCTTCTTGATTTATTTATCACGAGTTTTTGGATAGTTGCATTGCACATATATCCATATTAATTAGTGTAAACTTTTTACATTGATATAAATACTATTAAATTATGTTAATAATAAGTACTTTGAATAAAATTTGAAAGGAAGAAGCTATGTTGCTCGGACTCTTCAAAAACATTGATGGGTGGGTGTATAGTCCTTCAAATTAGAAGTAGTACACAAGTAGTATATTTTGAAGGATCCAACACGAGTGTGACATTATTTTTAGCGCATTTGAGCAACATAATTGAGAACTTCAGTTGAAATAGATGAATAATAACCAAAAAAGATTGACAAACAAATAGACATGAGAAATATATAATTACTTTAAAAAAAAAAGGAGAGGTGAACATTTCTATAGTTACTTTAAAAAAAGGGTGAATATTTCTGAGGGCCATCGGACTGGGTAAACCTGAATTAACCGTGGTGCACTTGTGGGAAACTCCTTGCTGAGGGCCTGTGTACCCTCGGGATTAGTCGGGGCTCTGAGAGACTCGGACACCCGGTGCAAATAAAAAAAAAGGGGAATATTTCTAAGCTGTTCAAATACAATAACTTGTTCTAAGGCCATTTGAATATCACATTTCATTTCATCTTGAAAAAAAATAAGCTGAAAGATTAACAGATGAATACACTCATATAAAGTTACTTGATGGACCTAAGAGTTCTTAAAACGTCAAGATCCTTTTAGCACCAACTTGATCAAAGATGCATGTTTGCTGCTTAGTCTAGAAATAGAAAAAATAAGGTAATCAAATCAAATATTGAACTATATAAATATTTGATCTTATTTATTAACCTTTTATGAAATTATAAAGTTTCTCTCAAAAATATAAAAACAGATATGTAAGTAAAATAACACCATATAATAGGATTCTTGTAAACCTTTATTCAATCTAAGTTATATTATAATCCAAAATATATAAATTGGTTAAATTGAATAAATGGTACCTTGATAAGTGAACGAAATCTCGAAAAGTCTTCAATCAATTTCTTCTGCCAATAGACTTTATTATCAATAAATAGAACATATAACACTATTTTCTATTGTTATTAAAATTTCTACTTGCTACTCTTCTTTTCATGGAACAAAAAGAACATAAGGAAATCAATTGAGTTCACGATGTCAAAGGGAAAAAAGTCAAGAGGTTGAATTAGGAGATCGCTGGGGGACTATCATGATAAGGTAATTTTGAAAAACTTTTCTTTACCTTTGATAGATACGAAAAGCATGTTTCACTTGGCGTCTATAAAGACCTAATTAAATAAGAAAAGACTTAACCAGATAAATAAATAAATAAGGATAGAAGAGAACATAACATATTTAAAAGTGTATCTAAAACTTTTGGGAAACTAAAGCTTACAGAAGCAGAGAATTAAAAAGAAGAGAAGATAAAAAGATTGAATTGTAACGGATAAAAGAGGAGACCCATGGTTAAGTAAAAGGAAAATATTAGACAATTGCAATAAAATAAATTCTCAAAAAGGACGACTGCAATAAAATATTTGGATAAGATAAACAACCTAAGTTGCTCGGGATCGGGTGCAGGTGTCAAATACGGGTGTGGATCTAGAGGGTTGGATCCTTCAAGATCTATTTTTAAGATTCGGGATATGGATCCATGTATGGATACGGGTGTATGGATTTGCCTAAAAATACTCAAAATATCTAAAAATAGAGTGATAAAACCTAAATTATGAGATATTATGTGGAGAACTTGAAGAGAATCTTGGAAGGAGATTAAAGAAAAAGCTGTGACAGAGAAATTTTTGTTTATAAGTATTCCATTTTCTTCAATTTCACCTTAACTTTTGTATTTATTGCAGAAATCATTAAAACCTTTGAAACTTTTCTCATCAATTTTGGTCAAAGTACTCGAAACTGGTCATGGGATCCCACACCCACACCCCTGTCGTGTCGACACGGGTGTGGCACCAAAAGTGAAGAGTCTGAGCAACTTAGGTTACCAACTTTTGAGTTCTTAGGTACAAAATAAACGTGGGAGTTTCAAGCACTTTGTGTATTGATAACATAGAGAAGGATTTGTAATTTAAGGGTAAAAGATGTAAAAGAATTTAAAAATATTAAAATGTGTAATGGAAAAGCATTATGATTAATTATTAAGAAATTCATAGCTACTAGAGTTATGAAAACCTTTATCACCTGTACTACGTGAAAGATGTATAATGATAATTTTTCTTGTCTTTTTTTTTGCTAATTATAACTTGCAATTTAATTAAGAGTACTGAATTGTAAATTAGCTGCAATTAGGAGCTTTAATTTACCATAATATGGTATAGTCAAAATTCATTTAATCACAAATTAAGCAAATATTAAATGAAAAAGTAATTTTTTAAATGAACAACAATATTATACCCCGTGAAATCTCACAAGTGGGTTCTAGGGAGGGTAAAATGTACGCAAACCTTACCAGTTACCATTACTTGAAAGAGAGAGAGAGGGTACAATGTAATTCTTTAAATGATTTCATGAAAATAAGTTAATAGTTAAGGGTCAAATCCAACTTTTGACTTAGATTCTTCCCACTTTTAGTAATACTAATTTGTCTTCACGTGCGTTGCATGTGTATTTCAAATCAGGGAATATAAAATTTTATCAAAAAACATATCAATGTAATTTAGGCAAAGATTTGAATGAACAATTAAACAAGAGAATATAAGACACAATTTTATGAGAATAATAGTAGATATTGTCCTTAGTGATATTCCAACTGCTACAGCAACAACTACTTATCCAGTGAGATCCCACAAAGTGGGATTTGGGGAGGATCAAGTGGACGCAGGCCTTACTACTACTTGATGGAGATAGAGAGGCCGTTCCGGGTAGACCCTTGCTCAAATGTAATCGCCTCAAATAAAAATAAGAAAACAATAGAAGCATTAATTGTATAAGAAGCATTGACCATATAGTTAAGATGATGAAGTGGTAACAATGCGACAAGAAGTTGTAATATTGTTATTTACCACACACATTACTATAACTATCAAGCATGCACGTCTTTCCTTTTTAATAGCTACATTTGTCAAAAAAGAAAGTATAGCGATAGATTATCGATCCATTGTATTCTCAATTTAAGGATAAAATGAATAAAGCATGGTATTTATACTTGTGACATTTCATTGCTAAGCTTCTCTATTATAATATGACGGTGTACCAAAGTATGGTTCGTCGATGTAATTTACCTTTGTTATGTCTTGTTAGATTCTATATTAGAGTATAAATATAAAGATGTATTTTGTCTTTGTTTCATGACTTGAAGCTCCACCAAAATACATGCTTATTTGTCTATATGATCATTGTTAACACTTTCATGGTCCTATAAATATTCTAATCCTCGATTACTCTGATGTAATCATATTTATTTTAGTTTGCCTATGTTATAATTAAAATTTATGATGATTGTCAAATTCAAATTAGCACAACCATTGTAGACAAGAGTGAGGAGTATATATTAATTAAGATGTAGAAAATGCTCCAAATTGATAGGGGGAGGAGGGGGGGGGGGAAGCTGAAAATTGCACAGTAGAAAGGGAATATCTCCAACAACTTGCTCAAAATTGGGTCGAGCTCGTCGTACCGGGCTTGCCTAGTGTGGGTTACCTCTCCTTTGTGGTTTCCGAGCTATTGCATAGAAGCGGGGGTTTAACCCGGTGCGCAGCAAAGGGTAGCGGTTGCGGGGTTCCCCTTGTCATAAAAAAATAACTTATTTCTAAGACACGATGGTTAAGATATTATATCTCTAATAATATCTTATTTCTAAGACACGATGGTTTGCGAGCTATTGCATAGAAGCGGGGGTTTAACCCGGTGCGCAGCAAAGGGTAGCGGTTGCGGGGTTCCCCTTGTCATAAAAAAATAACTTATTTCTAAGACACGATGGTTAAGATATTATATCTCTAATAAAGAAATAGGTTAGCATCAAGATAACCGATTTCGAAACATTGAAATTTTTTCGAATACAAAAAAGAACCAATGCATAATCATTCAACCCCAATAGGATCATTAACAAATTCTCGTATATGTAATGAAAAAAAGGAGAAATACCATAATCTAAAGAATTGGAAAAAAATTACTTAAAAAGTTTTGTGCGTGAATACCTAAACACAATACAACAATATCAATATCACTACATGTAATCATTGCTAAGGATGTAGCTACATTTTTGCGGATGATTTTGGCAAAACCTAACAACTTAGGTTGAAACCATGTATGTGTATTTTAATTTTTATTTAATATGTATGAATAAGTTATCAAGATTTCTTCCACAAGGATATTAATACCAAGTAAAGTCATACACAATTTTTTTGTCGTTATAATAAATGACATATCCACAATAATCACGCCTTTATGAATGTATAGCAATCAAAATGTGTACATAAATAATGAATGAATATTCATAAAATATAGCATGAGTTTTTGCACTAAGTAACTGAATATGTGGGGTTGATTTTAAAGTGCAAACTACTGGAATTTAAAAGGTGGGTGTAATTCAAAAGTGTTATCCTATTTAATCAGATATAACATGAATTGTTGCAATAACTTTTGAATCATAGGGGTTACCAGATCAATTTTAAAATTTCAGGAGCACCCTAATCTTGGTTGTTAGGACATAGAATAATATGATGGAAGAGTCATATTAAGCTTTAGGTATGTAGCATATGTAAATTGTATATCAGCATGAGCATAAAATAATTAGGTGAATAGGGTGCTTTTTCTTTCTTTTTTAATAAAGCAATGTTTCATTGATAGGCAGGAAATCCTGGTGAACAGGTGATACATGCAAAGTAGAGATCCTGCACCAATATATGGTTCTCTATAAAGTACCATTACGCCCAGACTTTCCATTTCTTCTGAGTGTTTATGGAAAGTTTGCTGTTTCTTCAATATCTCCAGGTCTAGGCCGTAACTAATTGAGAACTTCTTTTTGCACCTCTTATGCCATTGCAGTGATGCTTATTACATGAGAAGGAAGAAGGTTGATGTTCATAAGTTAATTCAGAAATGCGACAATTATATTTGTTCATTTGTGAATCCTTCAAATATTCTATTGGAGTTGCTCCAGCGTAATCTAAAATTTTTATTATTAACTACGTACCCTCAGCCACATATCAACAAGAAGTGGAGTCGGGAGGTTAGTGTGTACGCAAACCTTACCCCTACATTGTGGGGGTAAAGAGGCCGTTTTTAATAGACCCTTCAGCCATATATACAACAACATACCCAGTGTTATTTGGCTCACGATACCCTTTTTGCCTCGGTAATTTTCCAGAGCAAAATTTCCAGTGCTCCTTTACATTTAGCACGTGTTAGAATAGACCCAGTGATTGGAGGTGACTGGTAAACCTGGTATTTATTCAGGATGCGGTGTGGAAGTATTGATTTCATTAAACTCATTTATTGGTGATCATGCTAAGTTTATCCGTAAGCAAGAACAGTAACATAAGGGAGAACAGTAACTTTTCTCGTGCAGAGAATTCTATATGGTTTTTGTGGACAACCTGGTAGTTGTTTCTTCTAATTCTGTAACTTAATGGGTATGTGACCATTCTCCAATTAGGCAGCAGACTTGGTTCACAAGGATTTGACCTCAGATACTTCTCTGCACACTTGTTTTTCTGGTTTTGTAAGCTTAATTACTCGAAATGTATTTTCTTTCATAGCAATTTATTGAACCTCTTTATTTTGCAGTCGTTTATGGACTTGCAGTTTCCGAATGGTCAAATAACATACGTATCTGGGGAGGGCTTGTCCACCAGTGCCTTTTTACCTCTATGTGGAGGTCTGCTTCAAGCCCAGGGCCAATATCCTGGGGATTTCAAGTTCAGTTTCTCTTGCAAGGTGAAGTGATGTTTAATGTGAGAAAGTATTTGACATTCGATGATTTCTGCATCTCTTCCCACTTTATCTGGTGTTTTATTTAAGAAAACAATATTTTCACTTACTATATGCAGAATAAATGGGGAACATGCATTACACCGATGATGCATTGGCCCGACAAATCATTTAGCTTTGGGGTTACCCAGGCATTAGCTTGGAAGAGATCTGGTCTCATGTATAGGCCTACTGTTCAAATAAGGTAATACTAGCTGCTTATGTATTTAATAACACTGAACTTTTCTGCTGTCTGCTGTTCTATGGTGTTGGCATCAACATCTTATGGTGCAGTGGCATGAGCAAATATGAAGGTTCCTATATTTTCATGTGAGGCTGAAGTCTTCAATTGTCATAGCCTTTTTCTGGTTCTCTGTGATGTGGTAATTGTGTTCATTGCACTTGCATTCTGCTTACATGTACAGTCACTTATAGCTTGATAAGTATTGTTCATCTCTTCCTTCTTTAATGTGGAAACAAGTTTTATCGGTCTCCATTTAGTCATTTTCGTTTCTCACTATACCTATTATCTATCAGTGTATACCCAACGTTCGGTGGGAGCAGCCCCGGTTTGCAAGCAGACATCACTCATTCTCTAAAGGAGGAAGTAAATATCATCTGTGGCTGTGCACTTGCAACACACCCTTCTGTGTTTGCATCATTAGCTGTAAGTCATTACTGAACTCTTCCCCCTCTCGCTTTTTTTTTTTTGGGTGTGTTGGGACGAGAGATCACCAACTCTCACTTTCCCTCCATCCACGTTACCGCTTCTTTCTTTTTGTTCTTCATTTTGATATAAAATCTTTTGCTTGTTCAAATTCAGCTTGGGCGGTCAAAATGGAATGGACATGTTGGGAGCTCAGGGGTGGTTCTTAAGGTTGAAACCCCTCTAGGAAACACTGGCAGGCCTTCCTTCTCCATTCAGTTGAACAGCGGCATAGAGTTTTAATACACTTAAGAAATTTCACTTGCCCAGAAGCCACATAATACTCATCTGTAAATAGCCCTATGTATGGCAATGAAGGACTGTCACATGTATAGTTCAATCTAATCTCTTTACTGGGGTTATTTCTGCTTTAATGGCAGAAAAGGGGAAATTAACTCGTTAGTCACAAAGTTACGCATATTTCCGGGCCCATCTTTTAAATTTTGTATCCATTTCCTCTTTTAGAAGTCTTAAGCTCTCGTTATACCTATGTTACGCAGGAGGGAAGTTGTGGTGAATTATATAATCCCTTTTGTTCCAGACGGACTGGTTTGAAAATGAAATATGTACCTCTTGTTTTATTGTCCTAACTAAAAATATATAAATCAAATAAGTCATGCGAACAAAAGCTGGATGTTCTTTTTTTCTCTTAACCTTGAGATCAGTGTTGTGAAGGATGATTGTCTTGTTGTCAATGGCGAAAGGTTGTTTTGTGGCGAGGTGATTTTCTAAAAGCGACAATGACATAGGCGAGAATTGCATTGTTTTTTCAAACTTGCATCGTTGAACGCTAAGACTTAGACTGCGATTCTGACTCCAATCAAATGATTCAACTCGGCTTTAACAGCGATCAGTCAAATTTTCTTCTGCAGATTTCATAACATTGTATTTTTGTTTTTCTTGTTTTTCGTCTTCTTTGGACTTGAGAGGTACTTCATTCTACTTCTGTTTTTTCCCTCGCATCAATTTTTGAATTGAAATATTAGTTAATATATTATTGAGATTAAAATTTTAATTATTTATATATGTAATTAAATATTTTAATTTTTTTAATATTAATTAATGTTGTACTTCAAAAGGGAAGCACTTGGCTCCTTGCATTGCCGTGTGGTAAGGCAGACTCTTCTCGCTATTTGCCGTCCAAAACACTGCCTTGAATTTATACGAGTGAAGAGGATTTGTTGCAGTCAGTTCTACCCTGCCAGTCCCATTGCTATCTTGCTGCAGATGTGCCATTGGCAATGTAAGAAAACCACGACTTTTCAGTAATTGGTATGTAAAAATTTACATTTTTGTGCTTCGCACATAACTTCTAATCACCAGAATGAAATGGAAATTTTTTCAATAATCTAATTTCTAAACCTACGTATATAAATCATATTTTAGTTCTCTATAAATGGTGGAGTCACCATTTATAGTAGCCTTCATTGAAGTAGGCCTATTGATTACGGTTGTAATCTTCCTTGAACAGAGTCAGTGTTAGTGAATTAGTTGAGCCAATAGGAGGACCATCGATAATATAATTGAGTTCTTCAGTTTCAATTGTCTCTTTTTGGATAACTGGATCGTCTTCCCTGCTTTTTCTTTTCACCCGGCAAAGTACGTAATTTTCCTTGTTGTATTCCTGGAAGAAAAAAGGTTGGAGTTAATACACACCAGCAGTAATTATGTTAAAAAAAAAAAGAAGGAAAAGAAAAACAACTATGGTGAAATTTTCATGTACTAGAAACTTGGGGACAAAGTGGTGAGCAGGAGTAGACAGTTTCCTGTGTGACACTGAAATTCCAACTAAATTTGACTAGCACGCTATATGACCCACTTAGAGGTAGAGTTATCAACAGAATTTTCACTGTACTCAAGGCTCGAATGCAATGCAAGACTTCTGATTAGAATAAAGCAGTCTCATTACTACACCATAATCAATGATGTCGAAATGAGCCCAAATATAGGTAATTCATCCAAAGTTTTATATGTTGGGTTCAAGATAATTTGAATTGGGTTCAATCTCAACCCCTTCAAACCTTAACCTACTGTGAAAGAATCTTCAATTGAACCCAATTTAATCTCCAATTTCAATCCGTTGTAGGACTCTTTACTTGTATTGATGCAATGTATGTTTTATATTTATTTTATATTTTCTATGATTTATCTATCTATTTGTAATTTTTTATTTTTATTTTCTTGAGTTGAAACTCAAATTCTGGTTATAAAAAATAAATAATAATATGTTAAAATTATTAAGATTGAGTTGGTCGATGACCCAACTCGAATTTTAGCCCATTTGAGTCCAATCCATTTGGCCGCAAAGTAAATTTGGGCTGATCATAATTCAACTCAATTTTTATTTCAATCCATTTAATATTCTCAATTTCAACCTAACTCGTCCGTTTGACACCCCTAACCACAATCCATGTTGATAATTTATGTTATTTTATTGTTCAAGGGGAAGATTATCTTAATTTTATCATTGAGTTTCAAATTCATGTCCCACTTCTTATGTACCTTGATATGACTTATAATTAATATGTTCATTTTTTTTATTACAATATAATTCAAACAATAAAATATTTGATGCTGTTAGCAAGAGAATAGCCGAAGAGAAACCACGAGAAATCATCAAAAGGTGAAAATTCAATTTTACATGTTGGTTATATGCATAATTCGTATATAATCTTTAAAACTATTTATTGAAGAATACTTTCAAAAATATAGAAATAATAATAATAATAATGAAGGCAAGAAAACGACTCACATACTCTCGTTGACGACGCAATTTTCTTTTAACTTCTTCGCTAAGTGAATATTCTTTCATGAGCCATTGTCCATCATGTGGTGAACCTGAATGTTGAAACCTTAAACTTCTCTTATATCCCAAAATCGAACCTCTTTCACTACACACAGGTTTCCCTTTGTCTTGTGATTTCCATGAACCTTTTCCAACACTTCTAACAAACCTCATATTTTCCGTCTTTTTTTTCTTCAACTCCGTGAAAAAATACAACATCCTCTCTTTTTTACCTTCGAAAAATAGCCATGGTTCTTTTGAATAAAGATCTTCATGCTCAATTGGAACTAATGTTGGCAAATCTTTACCAATCACATAATGCAACAAATATTTCATCAATTCTCGATCTATTGGATGAAATCGAAACCCCTCTATATGTGAATACGATGACGTATTTCCTTGTACTTGCATCATAGTTGTTTGGTAAGAGGAGTGGGGAAGAAAAAAAAAATAGTGTCCTTTTTAATTTTTTGGGCTCGTACGAGGTTGTTGGTGTGTATTTATAATATTTACACACATGGATATATTTGGTATTTGTATTGTTTTGGGACTAGGAAAACTTTAAGTTAATTCTGTTTGTGTTATAATTCGTAAGGAAAAGGAAAATCCTAATAATGGGTATTTGAATTGTTTTGGGACTAGGAAAACTTTAAATTAATTGTGTTTGTGTTATAATTTGTAAGGACAAGGAAAATCCTAATAAAAGAAGGTTTAGTACGAAAGTCCCTTCTAAAATCGGTTATTAGTATATTTATATGGTAATAAGTGGTTAGTGTAGGGTTTGGTATGTTTTGGTAATTTTTTAAGTTCACACCTAAATAGGATTAATTTGTACTCCCTTTGGTCCATTTTATATGTCACTTTTTGTAATTGTATTTGTCTTAAGAAAAAAAGTGACTTTACTATTTTACCATTAGATAATGTTCATTAATTGCTTTTTCAGTTCTAGTTGGCCAAATGTATCTTTTAACACCCCATTAACTATCAAGGATAAAATAGAAAGAATAATGTCATTTATGCATTAATTTCGTGAAATGACATATATTACTAACCATCTATTTATAGTAGTAGGGATGACAAAGGGGAGTTAAGTGTGACGACCCACCACTTGTTCTTAAAAATAAGGGAAGAATATAGAGTCAAGGAGAAGAAACTAGAGTGACTCTAGAACATTGTGAATAGCTTTTGAAGTTCCTTGGAAGACTCTAGAGAAGTGTGAAATTCTCTAGAGTTGTGTGGAACTCTCTGGAGATGTGTGGAAGACTCTGTAGATGTGTGAAACTCTCTAAAGATGTGTGGAAGACTCTAGACATGTGTGGAGCTTGAAGGAGAATCCTGGAAGGTTCTAGAATAGGGTTGGAGGTGGGGTGGGAGTGGTGGGTGATAGTGTATGAA
>JAOTQR010000097.1:21567402-21578759 GCA_025774065.1 Solanum ossicruentum | reverse complement strand
ACTCTCAAAAGATGTGTGGAAGACTCTAGACATGTGGGGAGCTTGAGGGAGAATCCTGGAAGGTTCTAGAATAGGGTGGGAGGGGGGGTGGGAGTGGTGGGTGATAGTGTATGAAAGTAGAAATATTTTTTTAAAAAAATGTTATGAAAAAATAATTATTTGGAAGTAGAGTTGGGGTGATAGAGAGTGAGTATTAACAATCTAACTTTGATTTAATTTTTTTTTTGGTTCACGAAATAAAGTGGGTTGGAACTATTTTTACCATATCATATTTAACCAAATTTATATTTACTCATATTTTATATAGATTGATTGTGATTCAATCCATTTTAGCTCAATTCATGTTCAATTCATCCAAATCCGATCAAATCCACCCATTTGCTGCTCACTCTGCTGCGTGGGCCCGATGAGCAGATTTAGCTGGTGATGTTGACTTTGTTAGGTAGTGGAGCCTGATAATATATTTAACCCAAATTTTAGGTGCTACTGTTTATTCTTCATGTATACTTGTATTTTGTGTAATTGTAAATATTCGGATATCATTAATATATATACCCTGTTGTCATGGAGGTTACCCAATTAATTTTGGGATTTACCACGAAAAAAATTATTTTCTCTCTCTTCTCTCTAACTTTTCTCTAAAGAAGAACTCTTATTGTTCAATCTTCATCTTCTTCTTGTTACTGCAGATTAAGATTTATATTGCTCAACAGAGTGTCTACATCAGGTTACCTGTGTTGAGTGGGTCCCTCCAACTGGAGGCCCAACACGTTTTTGACAAGTCAAATATGGCATTTGCCACATCTAGATGTAATCACATGTTTTTATCAGAGAGGGTTTTAACCTAAGAGAGCCTGTAAGCTTGCATTTACACCAAAAGCACTTTGCTGTGGGTGAATGTTGGCTATGATCATTTTTTTTTCCCTTCTGAGCAACTCTATAGGGCAAGATATTAGAGGGACTGTATCTTGGCGTGGCAATCCGTATGACTAATGATTTTGTGTCATGCAAACTGGTGTGTGCAGCCATGGCATTGCCTTCTCTTTTATAGAGCTGAGGGTCTATCAAAAACATCTTTCTATCCCCACAAAGGTAGGGATAAGGTTTGTGTGCAAACTTCTATCTGAAGATTTACTTGTGAGATTACACTGAATTTTTATTATTTTTGGAAGATTCATCGTAATACTTTCCTACTTTATGTACGGTCTCTTGAGTTGCTTTCTTCTCGAGAAAACTAAAAAGGATTTTTGTTCACTTATCAAATAACAAAAATAAGTTTTAAAAAAATCACTATCGACAAACGCAACCTTAAAAAAGTGATACATTCATATATTTATTTTAAACAAGTTACAATATTGTCATTCATCCTTGACACTATAAGAAGAAATACAAGGAGATGCAACAACAACAATCCTTAATAAACATCAAGATGCTAAAAATGCATTTCTTGAACATAAAATCCAAATCTTTTACCATGAAATTTTGTTCTTTTGGACATTCTTCTTATTTCCAAGAATAGTCATAATCCTTCTCCCCGGTAAAATCAAAGTCCGACAAAATATTAAAGAAAAACTTAGCTGACTTAGAAAGACGAGAATCCCGATCCACACAAAAACAGTTCTTCTCCAAATCCATATGATTCTTTTAATCGTAGGCAACTCTGTTTCCACATGTAATGTTGCTGCATAAATTTCTGGTATACCAGCACCTTGTGGTTGGTACTCTGCCCTTTTTTCAAGAACAACCTTAAAACATGCTGTTGGCTCAAAACCTTCTGTGAAATCATTTATGACAAGTTTAAGGTTTTGTACTTCTGATTGAAATCCAGTGACAAGTGGTATTGATTTGATTGCTGTTTCTACTAATCTAATTGGTTGAGATTTGAATTTCAACATGGTTGGATAGCTTGAAGTTGCTGTCACTTTCCCATTTGATGATAAACAGTCCACCCTTACCTTTAAAAACAACCGTTAGTTGTCTACTATTGACTTAGTTAACTGATATAGAAATTAAGAAACAATAAATAATTGGAATAATTTTATTAAATTCCTTATTAAAATATAAATTATTTTAATATCGAAAGATAAATTCATATTATAAAATGAACAAATATTGATGAGCATCCTAAAATAGTATAGTGGATATTATTGTACTTTTGTATAACCATCATAATAGGGCAATCAAACTTTTTTTGAGGTCTAATAATTATAGAGGATAAAATACTAAAATTTCATAATTCTATTGTTAAGGTGAATAGTTATATTGGTCGGACACTTCAAAATACATTTCAATGACATCCTTAGTCCATATTGATCCACATGATCTAGATTTGTTTATTGTATTTGGCCAACTTACGTTGGATACTATAACTATATTTATTAGACAGTACAAATTGATTGAGAGTGAGAATCATTTACTTTATACGAGATATCTTATGAGTAATATATAAGAAATTAAATTTTATCAATTTTAGTTCATCGAAATATCTACTTATATACACTCATTAGTTAGTATATGTGTTAGTTTTAGTATAGTTAATTCCTGTCACGTGCTTTGTATGATTCGTCGCTCCTGTTATTTTTATCATATCTAGTATTTCTGCTTTTGGGTTTTGTGCTGAGGGTTTTAGGAAATAGCCTCTCTATTTCTATGAGGTAGCGGTAAGGTCTGTGTACGATCTACCCTTCCCAAACCCCACTTGTGGGATATCACTGGGTATGCTGCTGTTGTTGTTATACACTCATTAGTTATATCCTAGTAGTTGTATCAGCACTCCATATCCTCGAATCCGACCTTGAGATGCATCTTTATTAAGTACAAGTATCTGAGTCTAAACAACATGATTCATTTTCATTTAACGTATCGAACAAAAACTTTTAAAGGAATACCTGGAAAATCCCAAGATTTCTGTTGTACTCAGATTCTGGCATGGTCAATGAAACAGTAAGCTGCAACTTGTGATTATATGGTATGGGCCTGTCTTCAATTTTGGGCTTTGAAATTAATGGCCCAGTAGATGCAAGAGGTGCAAAAGCAACTGGGCTTGTTTTTGTGTAGTCAAAATTCAAGGCCTTTGTAGTCTCAATTGGTTCTTCCAATAAACGTCTCATAGTAAGCCCACTTATTACAAAGCCCATAATCAAAAGCCCAATTAGCAGTAAACAAACATACGCAGCCCAAAACAAAGCCCAACAAAACCTCACCGACAATTTCAACAAAGATTTTTGGGCCTTAATTTGGCTGAACACAAAAGACATCATTTTCAACCAAGAGTTTGTACCAAAATTAATTAGTTTCCTTTTGAAATTGTCTTTGGCAAAATTTAGTGTGTTAAATGGTAATGTCAATACCATTATCCAAAAATTCATCAAGAAAATTGGGAATGTGAAAAGTTTTACCAGTATACTCATTTGAAACCCAAAAAGTTTGAGCATTGTTATTGCTAAAAATGAAGTGAAATCGAACGATAATTCGTTGTTAAAATGCTCTTTACTTGACGAGTTCCTAGATGTTCCACATGATAATCTGTCATCCAAAAGGACTGATTTGCCTTTGTTTCTCCTTTTTTCGCGAGCGGTCACCTTGTCGGTCCATGCATCTAAGCTAGAGCTCGAAAATGCTTCTTGTGATTTTCGACCCATTAGTATCTTTTTAGCTCCAAGTAGCAAGGAGTACTTCACTAAATTTGTGACATAATTGGGTGATTTCTTGCAATTGAATTCAATGCCAACAAAATTTTCACCAATTATTGCTTGTTCATCCATGGAAGTGATGATGTAAAAAGATTAATTTCAAGAAAAGAGAGAGGTGATAAATTAAGAGGGACTTTCCTGTGAAAATTGTTAATGAAGGCAAGAGGCCTATTTTATAAGGAGAAATTAATTTTTTTTTTATCTTCTTGGAATGCTAAACCTATGGAGGGTTCATATTGGTAGATTTACTAGTTGCATTAGCCAATAGCACAGTAAAAATAAATTTCCCCTTAATATTTTTCTATAATACAACAACAACATTACCCCACTGCTTCAAAGGCTCCTGCCCATTGGGAGTAAGGGGGTCAGATGTACGCAGCTTGATCCCCATGTTTAAAACATAGATCGACTGTTTCCGGATGACCCATAATGAGCGTCGAAAGTTGAATTGACTAACTGCTACTTTACAATTGAAAGAAGCGTAGACAGTTTAAAGAGCCTTTTTCCTTTATTCCATCATATCCCAAAACCAAAAAATAGTAAATCTTTGGCTTCATTCGGCTGTGAAAATGAATATTTTTCTATAATATTCATCTTAATTGATGTATAATTTTTTAATCTTGAGAAATGGTATAAATAATAAGTAATAAAGGTTGATGCGAAAAAAAAAATTCTCGTGATATACTAAAAGAGACAAGTAGAAATAAAAAAAATTATTTTTAATATAGTAGACAAGTAAAGGTAAACAGGTGGAGTATCCCATTTTAATTATCATTGCACCTGAAAAAGCTTATCTCAATTGGAGTACCATTTTAGATATTCAAGTTTGATAATTATGTTTTGTGTTCTTTTTTTTTAAATGACAATAAAATAAGTTAAAACAATAGTTAAAATGAAACGAAAGGAGTAATTGGTTGCATTGTCAGTGACTTTCATTGTCAATTCTTCAGGATAACTTATGCTGCAGTGTGACACACATATCAACATCCCTTGATTAATTCCGTCTAAATCCGTAATTTTCATGGGAAAAAAGAAAAAGGAACAAAAATTCGAATTTCTATTATGTTAAAATTTTTTTATACCAGCCTTGGTTATTGTAATATGATAGCGGTGGATACACATTATAATTGTAGTTTATGATGGAGAGTTTTAACTTTTAAAGTCAATAAAGTTATCTTTTATGATCTATCACGAATTTGAGTCGTAATGTAAATCACTAACACTTATCTTAACCTACCTTACAACAACAACACAACAACAAGATTACTCCAATGGCTCAAAGGCTTTCGTCCATTGTGGGGTAAGAGGGTCGGATATACGCAGTCTGACCCCTATGTTTAAAAATATAGCGCAACTGTTTTCGGATGATCCATGATGAGCATCGCAAGTTGCACTGACTAATTGTTACTTCACAATTGAAAGAAGAGTTATTTTGCTTTATTCCATCATATCCTAAAGCCAAAAAATAGTGAATCTTTGGCTCCATCCAAGAATGAGATAGAAATGTATCTTAACCTACCTTACACTTCATAAATACACGACTCCGTAATAAAATCCTAAATGTTTTGTAAACGAGCTATCTTAAATAGGTCCATATGAGGGTGGATTCAAATGGCAACATTTCAATTTATAATAGAACTATATTTTAATTTACACACTTGTATTTTTTTAGTAAATAGAATATAGTCCAAATGTCAGACATTTTATGGAATTGGCACGCACATCCAGAGAAATTGTCTCTACGCATCACAATTTTCTTTTTTGGCTGTATGGGAATCCATTACTAGCTCAACAACTGAGAGAAAAATATGTACCTTGCATTATATTTTACTAGAAATATCACACAGCATACTTAATATAATTTCATAAATGTAATTTAAAGAAATTGATATATATTGTGTACGCAAGCGCAGTCTTATGCAATCTTGTGAAAATAGTAAAACTATTTACATAAATCCTCGACTCAAGTGAAATATATCAAAACAAAGATGTGAAGGAAATATGAAAGTATGGAAGTCTTGGTAGAATTAAATGGAGTGGAGATAATAATAATAATAACAACAGCTAATACGGTGAGCGAATCAAAGGAAACAACATACAATAATAACAAATTAAGTGAAGAAGAACATAATACAATAATCAAGTCTAAAGAAACAACAAATAGGAATATGAATCTAAGAGTATGAAAATACAAGGCTAATATTCGATTATCTACTACTCTTCTATCTTAATCCTCGACCGTCATACCCATCTATCCTGATTCTTGACATGTCATTGATTATATCATCGGAGAGCTAAAAGTTGCAACATATTTTGTGTCTCACTCCAATATTTCTTAGGTTTTAACACTGCCCTTCATCAAGCCTCAATGGCCAGACTCTAGCACCTCCAAATAATTGGTAAACAAGAATGGAGCATCATTCTTCTTTAGTCAGAGATTTCGTATTTGGAGTCAACTTTATTAGAAAGTATAGTGAGAAAATCTAAATAACTCAGAATTCAATCGTTTCCTCTAAAAAACACGTGTCAGATTAACTGGACTTATGGGCCAAGTTAGTCCAGGGAAAGTTGTTACACAAAAGGCCCAATATCATATCCATGGCTATCACTGCGTCCACTAAACTGGCCCATGTCTGTTTCCTGGTAAATTAGAGTCTCAAAAACGATAAAATGTTTATCGCATCATATGTTTACATAAATCAATAAATAAAAAATATGTAACTTAATGTATGTTATTTTTATTTTATTTTTTAATCATTAAAATTAAATTATTTAATTTGATATAAATATCTCATAACAAAAATAATTACCGTCTGAAAACAAAGTTGTACAATCATTCTTTTCATTTTTTTATGCCTTAGCGATTCAAATATATCATGTTTACAAAAAGATATAATTCATTTTATTGTCCAAAGAGAGTGGATCAAATAAATAGGGGTTGTTTATCACCCAAACATAATATTTGTATAGTTAATAGAAAATTAAATTTAAGATATTATTCGAGATCGATTATATGAATTTTCTTTTTTTAATTTACAACTGAGACATACCTAATTTTTTAATTATATAAATACTAATCACCAGATAAATAATTATAATAAATTTTAAAAAAGTGCAATAAATCAAAGCATCTAATTCCTGAAGTATGGTCCCCATTTGATGACATTCCCTAAAGAAAAAAAGAAACTTCTAAATAAATTTGTACTTTAGTCTCTCAATTTTTGAAAATATTTCTTTTGATCCTTATGCTTTCAAATCAAACACATATAACCTTCAACTAATTGATATCGGCACTTTTGATTCGCCTCACTAAAATCCCGCAAGTCCGCAACTAGGACCGTTGTTCAAAATCGAATAGAAACAGATTTTTTGAATAGGAAAAAATATTGGTTTATTGATAACGGTTATTAGTTTAGTAATTTCGATAACAGTTTAAATTTTTTTTATTATTGGATTATCGGTTCTTAACGATTTTAAGTTCTTTCTTAATGAGTTAACTGATAATCCAATAAAAAAATAAATAAATTATATATGTACTATTTGATATATAAAGTCGTTGATAGTTCTATATTTTTATTTTTTATCATTTCAAACTCTCAGTTATTCTACAATATAATAGTGTTTGATTTTGAACAAATTGTAATTTGTCAACTCATGCATATAACTCATTTGATTCGTCGCCTTAGAATAATTTAATCTTAACGGTTAAATCGATAACCGAACCAATAACGATCAATAAATGATAAATCAATATCTTAATAGTTCTATAACGATTTAGCATATTTATAAACTGATAAATGATAAATCGAATCGATTAACTTCAAAATTGAACAAAATCGACCGATATGCAGTCCTATCCTCTATTGAAATATGCTAATATAATTTTAAAAAAAGTCTTAAATATCAAATATTTCCTATACTAAGTAACCAAAAACACACTGTTCAAGTAATTAAAGGTTAAATATTGACTTCAAGGATCAATTTTTTTGAATTTTTTAAAGACCACTGATATATAATATTTATAGAGACAGATAAACTTAAAATTCTTTTAATTTGTCTCTGTTTCCTCTGTCTTTATTTCTAAAATAGTTTAAGATGATTAAAGCTGAAGGCTTGCGGTGTGGCTGGACATTTTTGACACTATTTATCTGTATTCTTGTAAGTCTTTTAGTTCTTCTTCTACATCCAAAGTCTTCTTCACACAAAATTAAAAGCTGCAATTTATTCAGAGGAAATTGGATTAAAGATGAAAATCATAATTATCCTCTCTATAATTCAAGTTATTGTCCTTTCATTGAACGTGAATTCAATTGCCAGCGGAATGGTCGACCAGACAAAGATTACCTTAAATATGGATGGAAACCCCATGGTTGTTCCTTAACGAGGTACTCCTTCTGTCTCAATTTAAGTGTTCTTTTTTATCTGTCCTAAAATAAATAGGTGTTTTCTTTCAATTTTAATGTAGTACACAATAAGTTTAGAACTTTATTAAGATCATAAAAATTTGAAAATCTCATTTTATTTCTTAGTATTCCATCTTCATTCAAATTAAGATACTTGAACTGAGATGGACGAAGTGTTTATTGCTCTCCATGTATTAAATTATTTTATTGCGAATATACTATACTATAAAGAATTTTGAGTTGCAATATATGATCCTCCATATGGAGTCTAATAATATGACGACTTAGATAATAACTTTATAAGGATATGTGTTTGACAGAGCTTTTAAGCTGGTCAAATTAGTTTATTTAAGTATTGATTTAAATTGATCAAATATCTTAATTTGGTCTCGGACTTATAAGTTTTTCATTTTTCATTATCTTTCTTTAAAAGTGCTTAAACACAATCTTTATTAGAGTAAGTTGAGCAGGATAAGGTTTTAATGTTTCAAAAAGTTAATAATATACATCAACATATCCCAGTGCCTCAAAAGGCTCCTGCTCATTGCGGGGTGAGGGGAGGTCAGATGTACGCAGCCTAATCCCTATGTTTAAAAACATAAAGCGGTTGTTTCTAGATGACCCATGAGGGGCGTCGAAAGTTGCATTGACTAACTACTACTTCACAAATGAAAGAAGCGCAGACAGTTTAAAGAGCCATTTTGCTTTATTTCATCATACTCCAAAGTAAAAAAAAAGTCAATCTTTGGCTCCATGCGAGATTGATTGAAACAAAGAGTTAATAATATAGTGACACCTAACGTGGCTGGGCTAATTAATCATATTTTGAAAAACCACTATATGTAATCTTGCTGTTTTTTTTTTTTTTGCTTTGTACTAATTGGCTAATCCATTTCTCTCTTTTAGCCCCCAAATGCATTTTATATATGATGTACTATGAATTTGATATTGATATTCTATATTCAGTGGTGTGACTAAAATTTTATTAAGGAATATTAAAATATAAAGTAAATTCGTGAATAAATCAAGAAGTATCAATACGCGATGTGTGTGTATATATATATATATATACATATTAAAAAATATTTTTATTTAACTAAATTAAATATAATTTTTTGATGAAAGACATTCCAAAAAAATAGGTGGCTCCACTGCTGTCTACATCTATCATCGATAAATAGACGATTTAGTTATAACTATTAAATTAGATGACCTCATTACGTGTCTTACTAGGTTAAATCTACACTCATCAATCATGTAAACTGCACGATATATTAGTTAAAAATAATTCATGCATTTCCAACTTGCTAGCTTTCCAATCATTTATCTTTGTTAAAAGTTATCTAAAAAGTTCACATCATAATGCAACTACTAATTATTTATTTCATTTTTGTTCGAATAATCTGGTTTAATTAAAGAAATGATCACAACTCTTAGTGGATTCTCGAAAAAGATAGCTAGCAACTTTTTGTCTTTATACACACAGATTTGATGGAGGAGCATTTTTTAATAAATTCAAAGGAAAAAGCATAATGTTTGTGGGAGATTCTCTTAGCAGGAATCAGTGGCTGTCACTCGTATGCCTTCTTTACACTTCACAGCCAAAAGCCAATTATAACACAACTAGAATTGGTGATGTCTCCATTTTCACCTTTTTGGTAAGTTCCCTTTTTCATTTTATCCTAAATAATAGTTGTTGTTTAGGATAAATATATGACATGTATTTACAAATATAATGTATATGACATGTATTTACATTATATCATTATAGTTTAAAAAAATTACAATTTATATCAATAGTTAAGATTCTATTGTTATTTTCAATCTCCTCTCTTCGTCTCTCTTGCCTTTTCTCTGCAATTTCCTGCCAGATAGACAAATATAATGTATATCAGTTACATATATAAAATTATTTGACAATTATACATATTCAATTCAACAGATATACATATACAATTTGTCTCTCTCCATTCTCTTCCCTCTCCTACTCGCTTCTCTCCTCCCTCCTCCCTCTCCCAATCTCTTTGACAGATATACACATACATATGTATATTAGTTACAAGTATACAATTATTTGACAGATATACACATATAATTTGATAAATATACATATACAATCCACTTCTCTACCTTATTTTGCTCGCCTCTCCCTCTTTCTCCCAATCTCTTTGCCATATATACAAATACATATGTATATTAGTTATACACATATAATTATTTAATAGATATACACATACAATTTGACAAATATACATATACAATTCGTTTCTCTCCACTTTCTGTCATCTCTTACTCACCTCTCTCCTATAATATATAGTTACAAATCTTAATTTAGCAAATTATAGCTATTTTTATTTTATTATGTTTTAAGTATTTACTCTTTTTAAAAAATCTTCTTCATTATTTCGTCCAACATTGGGCTATAATTCTTTTAAAATTTAATTCAATTCACTCATTTAACGCTTTATTCAATAGTACCAATTGTTCGTAATCTTATCTAAATATACAAGCTCTATCTTAAGTTTGGGGGCCCTAAAATGTGAAATTGACTGAAAATGAACTGAATTTTGCTGTCCACCTATAGTGACATGAACAATTTGGTCACGTATCTTATCTAATTGTTATATCTTTTAATATACAAAATTATCTGTTTGTTATTTATGAACCACACCACATGCTTACCCTTATAGCCCCTCATGGATTAAATTATTTGTTGGAACTGTTACTATCTCAATGGATTTCATTTTCATCTAAGAGATTATAGATAGCTATTGAATTAATCATTTATGGTTCTTGGACATATACGTAAAAGTAGCAAACACCTCAACCTACAAAATTGAAATCAAACATATATATTTTAATTCTTTAATAAGAGATTTTGAATTTGAGGCATGAGAATACATGCGCTTCTGATATGAATTAGAACGTAGATGACTACTCAGTCAAAGCAATTACCAAAAAAAGTGGCTATTCATTTGTAGAGTCAGTGTATATTTCATGTATAATTAAGCTATATTCAGTTTTTGAGCATATCATAATGCATATTCATTGTATAACTAATGTATAAATAATTTATATTATACAGTTAGTGTATATTTCTATGTTTTTTGGCAAGCAATATTGCATAATCACTATACATTTTCTATGCTTTTTGACTACTTTTTATGTAAATAAAACATGAATATATTCTCCCCTTGAAAGAGGGAAGAGGCATAAACCTTTTTAGTTCCATCTTCTTGAGTTTCAATTGGAATGTTAGAGG
>JAOTQR010000097.1:21516259-21527410 GCA_025774065.1 Solanum ossicruentum | reverse complement strand
ATGATAAATAATCTTTCAAAAATAATTTTTTATTTTTTATTTTAAATACGAAAAAATAATATATGTGTTAGATTAATATATTATTATTAGTAATTGATGTACTTTTTGCATTGAAACAGTTACTAATATTACAAATTTCTTTGTATTGTATTAGTAATATAAAATTCGGAAACAATCGCACTATGTTTTTAAATATAGGGGTCAGATCTCTCCTTACCCCGCAATGGGCGAGAACTTTTGAGGCATTAGGATAATGTTGTTGTTATATTAGTAATATAAAAGATTTCAAACACATAGCATTAGATTAATTAAACGATGTGATTACCCGTCACATTCTTCTCAATTTTTTTCCATTTTTGAAATCTAAAAGAGAGTGGGAGGCATTTTTTAAATAATTATTTTTTAATAAAATTTATGCAAGACTTGTTATTTCTAACATATCAAACTAACTATTAACACATCATATTTAATATTATTTCTAGACATTCTATCAAATATGTTTGTTGAGTATGAATGAAAATATTCTTCTGAAAAATATATTTAAAATTTTAAGTTGTTTTTGAAATTTATTTTTTATATTCAGTGTGTAAGTAAAAAATATTATCAATTTAGATAAATATTACTCTCTCCATTTTAAAAAGATTAACCTACTTTTTTTTGGTCAGCTTTAAAAAAATTGACTTATTTTCTTTTTTGACAAAACTTTAATTACAACTTCTATGTAGTATGTTTAATGTCACAAGATTAAATAATATTTTGATAAATTTTACATAATTTTAATTTAGGATCATAAGATTGAAACGTAATATTTTCTGCTTATAAAGTTTGATTTTTGAGACGAATATTTCTCAAAAACTGTCTATCTATCTCTATGAGGTAGCAGTAAAGTTTGTGTACATTTTACCCTCCCTAGATCCCAATTGTGAGATTCTACTAGGTATGAGCATATTGTTGTTGTTTTGTAAGATTGAAAACGTCTTCTTTCTTCTCTTAAATTTTATATTAAGTTAAATTAGATCATTCTTTCTTAAATCTGAATAAAATATAAGAATTGAGATAAAGATGATGTGTGTTGGACTATGGTAGACGAGCAATGTAGAATAAACTATTCATTTTCCCACTTGTATTATTTCTACTACTATAAATTTTTCCTTCTTTTAAAATTTTCCTTTTTTTTTTTAATCATGTTACTCTTTTTATATTTTTATCTGTATAGATATATTGATCCTCTGTTTTTAGAATAAATTCTTGTTAGATACTGTTGCTTCCATGGAAGCCTCACCTTCCAGCAATGTAAAGAGTAAAAAATTGTCAAATACTAACAAAGTTTCAAAGTCTAGAAATGGTCCATTTGTCTGTAGGTGGTGGGGTTCTTTGTTGAGTTGTTCCTCTTTCGCTTCATATTTCTTTTCTATATTTCTCTTTTTCACCATTTCTTCTTTCTCCTTTGCTTCATCACAACCCTTACTATCCACTCCACCGACGAAAACCCTTTATAATACTCCTGATTTTGTTCCGACCCATAAGCAGAAAACCCCATTTACTGACAACAGAGTAGTTGTTGTTGCTTCGGTTTTGGGTGTTTTGGTGTTTGCTTTCTCTGCTTTAATGGCGTTGTGTAAGTGTTTGGGGTTCAAGTTGAAGAGGCGGTGTGGGGGTACTGATGCTAGGGTTGCTGGGGATTTGGAAGAAAATGGGGATTGTTCGAAAAAGAGATTATTTACATGTGATGAAGTGGAGAAATTCACCATGAATTTGTCGAAGTCGAGGTTGATTGCTTATGGAGGATTTAGCACAGTGTATTTAGCCCAATTTCCCGATTCAATGTTGGGTGCTGTTAAAATCATGGATTTAAGCAGTGAACGTTTCCAGAGAGTTTACAAGCAGGAACTAGAGATTCTGCTTCAAATCCAACATGAAAATATCGTTAAATTTCTTGGAAGTTGTGATAATGGAGACGAAGGTATGTTAGTATTTGAATATGTTCCTAATGGAACTTTACAGGAGAAATTACATTGTACTGATGGAAGAAAATCACTCTCATGGAGTAATCGAATGGCTATAGCATTTCAACTTGCTAAAGCCATTGAATATCTCCATGATAAATGTTCACTCCCAATTGTTCATGGAGATATCAAGTCTTCTAATATTTTACTAGACAAGAAATTGAACTCCAAGCTTTGCGATTTCGGGTCAGCGAAAATGGGATTTTCTTCCACAATTTTACCTCCATCAGCAAATCGAGTGATGCTTGGTTCTCCAGGATACACAGATCCTCATTACTTGAGAACCGGCATTGCTTCGAAGAAGAACGATATCTACAGCTATGGGATCATTATTCTGGAATTAATCTCTGGATTTGAAGCACTTGCATCTGATAATGGGGAAAGATTGATATCTAAAGCTGGTACTATATTAAGGGATTCATCAAAAGTTGCTGAAATGGTGGATTCAAAGCTCAATGGAGCTTATGACTTGGAAGAAGCTAAAGCTATGGTGTCCCTAGCAGGATTTTGTCTTGGTGATTCACCCAGTCTTAGGCCTTCTGCTACAGAAATCTTGGAAACTATAACAAGTAAAATTTCTTCAGTGTCTTTTCTGGTTTCTCATGATCAAAAAAGTTAAAAAGACTGATTATCACTGTCTATGTTGTTCGGACTCTTCAGAAGTGTTAAGCGCGTGCCTGGCAGATTCACCTAAAATAGTGTATTTTAGGAGAATTTTGACATGAGTATCGCAACTTAGAGCACTATTATTATCCTTCAAAGAGAGTGAATAACATATGTTGTCACTTTGGGAGTGATGATTTAGGTGAATTTTCTGTAAATTATTATGTATAGAGTGGCTCTACCATGTTTGTTTGAGAAAAAGAGGAGTTTATACTTAAATATTCATAATAGGGCTATGAATTCAGTTCAAGCAATTCCATGTTTGAACTTTGGAATTTGGATGGTTAGTTTTCTTCCAGTGGAGTTTAAAGTTTTTAATTTCTATTTTGTTTATTTTTGTGTTACAAATTTTTATTAGGTGCAATTGCAGTTGTCAACAGTTAAGTTTCTTGAGTTTCCCAAGGCATTCCCAGTCAATCTTGCAGGCATACATTAATGGGAGGGCAAAATGTCCCTGACATATAATAATACACCTACATGTGTTACTTAATAGTCAATAAAATTAATAGAAGACTACAAAATTTGAAATTCAAATGATCGTAGATATAATTTGCAATATTTTTTTATTTGCTCAAATCTTGATAGACAAATTTATGCTCGTGAAAAATGACAGATATTAGATAAAATTAACTAATGTTTAGTATGATGTAGTGTTTAATGAAGTGGTTGAGAATCATGAGGTCTGATTTCAAATCTCAATAGAGACAAAATAATAAAAAAGGTAAGTTCGGTATACTAAAACTCCCGCTATGCATAAGTTTCGAGGAAGGACTCAACCACAAGGACCTATTGTATGCAATTTTACCTTGTATTTCTGCCAGAAATAATTCACAAGATACAACATAATAAATAGATGAATAATAAAATTAGTCAAGATCTATACCAAATTGACTCTCAATGCTACAATTAATACTTAAAAAAAAAGGTATTCTTGATGCATCATAAATTACGTACGAAAGAAGTGACCTTCCAAAAAGGAGAAAAATGGCTCCTAAGCACATGATGGGCAACCACGACTATTTATAGAAGATTCGTTAAGTAAAAGGCTAGCACGTTTATTATGCCTTTTGAGGCTTTTTAAAGCATCTAATGAGTAATTTATATTATCAACAATTTATAAGGCCAATCGGACTATACCACTACGCCAAATTTAGGAAACCCAATTTTTTCTCAAGAGAACTCAGAAACATGTTATAGAGTCTGAAATCGATAATGTATATATCTAAAGAAAGAAGTTCAGTTGAACCCCTTTTCATAACTCCCCAACTCGGAGCCTAGTCTAATGATTCCACGTGTTTTTATATATGGAGATTATATAGTCAAAGTCTACTATTTACCTAAGAAGTATGAATTTGCAAATTTCTCCCATGTGGGGGGACCTCAAGTTAGGCAAATGCATGTGTTAACATAGATGAGCAAACAGTAGAGCTTTTACAGCTCTTCCTTCCAATAATTGGCTGTAGGTACCACTGCCAATGAGCTGCCTCTTCATTTCGACCACTTATAGAACGATAAGTATAGCCTGGACCAGACACTTTTAATAACAGCCCATTATGAAGCTATGGAAATGATGAAGGAACTAGGATCATACATGTGCCGGTTTAAAATAGGTCAAGACAAAAACAATCAAAAATTTGACCCGTCTATATTTACTACAACAACAAAAAATCCAATAGAATCCACAAGTGGAATATGGAAAGAGAAGAATGTACGTAGACCTTCATAGAGATAGAGAGGCTATTTCCACCTGTCTATATTTAATATGAGTAGAAAATGGATCAAGTGCCGGATAATGCATATATACATTCGACCAAGTGAACTAGTAAAATGCACAATCCAGATAATACAATTTCGAGTTGAGTAGAAGAATAAGTGAAAGGAGGTAAAATTAAGATGATATAATGACCATCTTTCTCCGGTCACAAATTGTTGGAATTCAGTTTACACATTCATTTCTTGTACGACTTCTGGGCATTTGGAGAGGAACTAATACACTTTTGGCATTCTATGTAACTGCAGCACACAATGCAGATTACTAACACAGGAGAAACACACACTAGTCATTGATCAAATAACTTTCAACTACCACACACCGCTCTATCTAAACAGTGATCACTAACGTTAGTGAATAGCTTAGGGGATCTGAAACACCATCACTAACGTGAGTGAACAGCTTAGGGATCTGAATCACCTATCACTAACGTGAGTGAAAAAGCTTAAAGTAAATGCATTAATACTGTCTTCTTCGTTTCAGACGAGTACCACTTGGAGGTTGCTGTTGAAGGCTCGATGAAAGGGAGTAACTAATGTCAGGCACAAACACTGTAGAGTCAAATGGATTCTGGTAAGTTTTGGGCCAGTAAAGTCCAGAGGCCGTAGGTGGGGAAGGAACTTGTGGTACTGCCCAAGATGTGTCTGGCACCTGACCCAAGCACTCATCACCATCTAGTTCTTCATCTTCAAATCTTAAGATTGATGAAGAGTCTGACTCTCCGAGCTTGCCATTATCCGCCTGATAGATTTTAATTCAAGCACTGATTTAGAAGCCATGAACATAATCCTGTGCAAATTATCTAGGTATATCCGTGCATTCTACTTAGAGAGGAGAGGCAAAAGATAGACTGATAAAATTCCTTTACGAAAATGATACACAGTTGAAACCCAGTCTGCTTGGGTTTTCACCAATCTTGTCTTAAGACAAGTGATAGTGAAACACATGAGCTGCCATACAGCCAACATGAATCCCCACCTTCGACTACAGGCATATCTAGCAAACATATGGTCGAAAATGTATCTTCCGATACTAAGCATTCAAAGAAACAATAACGTGACTGACATATTGGCATCATATTTTTTGTAGAATGAATGACCAAAACAAAAGACAAGGTTGTTGATCCAGTGACATGCTAATAATAATGGTGCAATTTAGAATGTATATATTGCACAGTAATTAAGAATCGGAATTCCAAGCATTTGAGTGGCCGAAATTTACTTGGCGAAGTACAAGATAACCAATATGGTAATGCTCCAACAATCTCTAGCACATATGGGTTTGTCATATGAAGGGGAAAGGCAAGTGGGCAAGTCGGTGGCAAAATGTGTCTGTCCAATCAAAAGATTGAATTGGGACTAACAACATCCATTTTGCATGAACTGGTCCTACTAACAGATACTCGAACTATAAACTTATTTTTCCAGTATGTCTTCAGGTAAGACTATTCTCTGGTTTCTTATGGGGGTAATTATACACTAACGACTTAAACATTTGAGTATAGATAACAGAGATACGTGCCACACAACTGTACAGGAAGGAATAGACTCCAGCAGGGATTTTTTCCCATTTGGATACAACCAAGTCCAGAGAAGGAGAAATAGAAATAAAGATGCTGACTACTAAAAGAACAAATAATGAAGGTAAGATCTAAACCATACCTCAAATGATCAGTCATCCATCGTACCCATACTTCCGATTGAAAAGCAGTCCAAGAAATTCATCTAATTTCCATTGTGAAATACTACAAACAACAAAAGCTAGGACTTAAACCATACCTTAGATGATCCATCATCAATGTATCCATAATTCTGGTTGAAATCAGTCAGACCAATAAATTCATCGAACTGCCATTGCGGTATACTTCCAGCTGCAGAACCTCCAGCAAACGGAGACTTAGTAGGAGCAAAATCCCCAACTCCACTAGCCTGGTGAGGTACTTTGTTAAATTGATTATCCAATGATAATGGGGGATTTCGTTTAGAAAGTGGAGCAGACTCTGGCTCAGAAACCTTCTGAATGGACTGTGACGTCCCTGAGGATGATGCACCACCAGGATCAACAGGTTCAAGTCCTACTTTCACTCCAGTCAGTAAAAATCTTTGATGAACTGCAACATGCGGATTAGCTGTGTGAATAGCAATATCACATTTTCGGCAAAGTAAAGCCCGATCCTCGAGACAAAAGAAATAGCCAACTGTTTCCTGCACATTAGAACCCTTTTATCAAAATTTAGAATAATAAAACAGTAATAAAATGGAGATAAGATCAATTTATTTTTAAAAAAATTGACCGATAAATACACTGGAATTATATACATCTAAGTCACACTGAAGCACAGAAGAGGAGGGACTTCCATAAGAAGGTAGCCAATTTCATAGACTTGGGGAAATATAACTGTTTTGGCTCCAAAAAGGGAAAGGTAAATAAAAACCTTAGCCATCAAATCAAATCTCCAGAAGGAAAAAAATGACATCAATTTTGCTAAGCCAAATGGGTAACTTATGATTCATGTGACTGTACGCGTCCAACTAATAACTACAAATAATTAAGGTGACTAATATCTACAATTACAATAGAATAAAAGCGAAATAATGTTCATGATTGATACCATGAGCACTCCAGATGATTGCATAAGCATTACATATCTGAACAGGCCCATTTAATCCTATTTGATCCTAAACTTTTAACCACTAACATAACTTCTATATGTTTTTTAAAACATGGAGCAGAAGCCCCCTTAGAGAAGTGATTTTTTCTCAAAAGATTATATTTTGAGAGGTGGATCCCCTTAAGAGCTTAGGTGCGGGTTGCAAAAGCTAATAATAGTTTTTTGTCTACGAATATTCATAATTATGAACTGGAGAACAGGTTATGCTAAGACTCCAGATTAAGGTTTCTGCTTTATAAGAGGGTAAATGTACCCTCACCTCACCTCCTCCCCCATCCCAAAACCTCTTTTTGTCCTCTATCTTTTTATAAGGTAAATAATATAAGGAGACGGGAGAAATCATTATGGCGGTTGCTCAACTGGAGAAATCATCATGGTGAATGCTCAACCTCATTATGTTTTTCCTCTTCAGGCAAAATAGTACTATTGGATTTTCCAACTAGGTCCATGACCCACAGTAGACGAACCTAAACACTTGAACCCTCATGTGAACAAGAGGTAATCATAATGAGTTCCTTCTTGATATGTGTAATACAATGTTTCTTCAGATGATCACATTTGTTAAACTGAATTCTATTATTACATCTCGAAATCCAGTTTTATTCCTATAACATGGGGCACTCAATAATGCATTTCAGCAACAAATGCTGAGAAACCTCTAAGCAGAAAAGTACGAATCTATCAGCTCTTACTTTCTTAATCTCTCGCCCAAAAAAGACTGCCAAATAAAGGAAGCAGGTATCCCATAGTTTAACATTAAGAACCTATAGACGAGCTCCCCACATGCCATATGCATACCATATCCTACATTAATTTCCATGAATCAGCAGCATTCCATGGAACTATAACCAATCAAGAAGGCAGCAGAAAATTTTAACTTAAGACCTCCATATATCCATTTGTGAACAAGATTTGCATATCTCCATAGCGCAAACAGGAAGGAACACCCCTAACCTACTTTCTTTATTTTGCCCTTCCTCTTTTGTGGACTTCCTTTTTATTTTCTGAAGGGCAGAGGTAGGAACATCAAGGGAAGAAAGCACTAAATATGAAATTTCTACTCAAACAACATGGATAAATGAAATTAGATTTGCACCTAGATATTAACTTTACTTGCATATCGTTCCACAAAACAGAAAATTAGTTCAGTAGCACTCAAAATGTAAGACTCATATAGACAGTAGTGTGAGGTTAACTGGGTTGTTTAACATCATTTTTAGAATGTAAGAAATGCCCCAATAAAGGTGCAGTACAACGATCTCGTTGTACAAGAACAAGGAAGATATTCAAAATTTGGAACAACTAAGGGGGTATCAAGCTGTTAAACCATACTATGAAAATTTGGGTGAGCATGGTAAGGATAAAGGTGAGAAGGGGTGTGTTTATAACCGAAACCAAATTCAGTTTTATGTCCCAGCGTTCAACTGCAGAAGTCAATCGTCTTGTAAAGAGATTGCTCGAGCAGTATAGGGAAAGAAAAAAGACTTACATATGATGTCCATTAACCTAGAAAAAACAAATAATAAAGTCCGTAGGGAGGTTGTGTGGAGATATTTGGAGGCTAAAGGTGTACTTGTAGTTACATTAGGGCGATTAGGGATAGCTCTGATGGAGCCAAGATCTGGGTAAATATAGTGAAAGAACACTTGTAACATTCTCAAGTCATGATGTGGTTGCACCGTGGGTCAATTTTAAGCCAGTATATCCGATAAAGGTCTTATGGTGTATGTTATTTGCAAATGACATAATATTGATTGATGAGACACACAACGGAGTTAACAATAGGCTGAAAGTTTGGAGACAGACCATGGAGTCTAAAAATTTCAAGTTGAGCATGACCAAGACAAGTGCTTATACAACAAGTTTAGTGACGTAACTCACGAGATAGATGTGGAAGTGAGGATTGATACACAAGTTGTTTCCAAGAGAGGAAGTTCCAAATGTTTTGGATCAATAATTCAAGAAAACAGAGATATTGACGATAATATTACACAACTAATTGGAGCGAAGTGGATAAATAGACACTTGCATCTGGTATCTTGTGATAGGAATGTGTCACCAACACTTAAGACTAGTTTTATAAAGTGGTTATTAAACCATGTTATATGGGGTGTTGCTGGCAGGTTAAGAACTCACACGACCAAAAGATAAAAGTAGTGACATGAGAATGTTGAGATAGATATGTGTCCCTATTAGGAGAGACGAGAGAGGAACAAGATATTTGGAACAGGATGGGAGTGCCTCCGTGGTGGAGAAGATGAAGGATATAAGATTGAAATGGTTTGCAAATGTGAAGAGCCAATGCACATATGCCCCAGTGAAGCAATGTGAGAGATTGGCTATGGCAGGTATGAGGAGAGGTAAAGGTAGGTTGAAAGAGTACTAGAAAAATGTAATTAGACATGACATGGCGAATCTGCATCTTCTTGAGGACATGACTCTAGTTAGGAGAGTATTACGGTAGGAAGTTAGTAGGCAGCACATAATTCCCCTTATTAGTATCATTATTATTACTCCTATACTAGCTTAGTTATTGATTTAGAGAAAAGTATTTAGAACACCCTTAAACTTGATGCAAATTATTAGTTTCGTCTCCGAACAGTCTTAGAAACATTCCTTTACTTGGCTAAATGAACTTAAATACACCTTTGATCTTGCAACATGAGCGAAATAGGCCCCTAAATCTTGCCTAGTTTGGGGTGTTTTCAACACTTCTCTAGACTTCTTATTAAGATTCACATGCTCCTACAAGAGTTTGAGACCACTTGCTATGTCATATGGCAGATCGGAGGTGTGTTTAAGTTCAGTTAATCAAATATAAAGGTATTTTTAAGATTGTCAAAAGTTTGAGGATGAACCTAATAATTTTTGCCAAATTCAGTAATGTTTTAAGTACTTTTCTCTTGATTTTATTATTACATGTTGCTTTCCTTGGCACAATAGTTGATAATATTTATAATGACTATTGTTCTTTTCTCCTTTATTTTCATCATGGCTCTTTATCAGTGTATTTTCTTTTCATAGCTGTTTCTGTTATTCTTTACTTGAGTCAGGCAACCTCTCTACCTTCCCAAGGCAGGGGTAAGACTGCATATACACCATCCTCATACGTCACTAGTAGGTTACACAGTGTAATGTTGCCCTCATCCTATGAGTAGTAGTATCAAAAAACAAAAATGATGCAACTACGAAACCAAAAGGAGAGTCAAAAATCACAACTTTATCTATGATTATTTGATGCTAATGCATAACAAATAAGTCAAAAATCACGAGCTTATCTATGATTAATTGATTCTACTACAAAACAAATAGAAATCAATAGAACTGAACCATTCAAACCAATATCCACAGAATCCATTAAATTCACCTAACATTCCACCACTCCACATCCATACAACAGATATTTTAAAACGAAAACCTATATCGCAAGTTATTATATACCTGACAAATGTCACACATGGGCATAGATGAAGAAGAACCAGATAGAGGAACTCTCTGGTGCTTACTAGCAAGCTTATTAGCAGCATGAACCTTCTCATCACATGACCAACAGAGCGCCGCCTCATCGGCGCAGCACAAAACGTTGGCCTCCGCAACCTCACAAACGTTACACTGAATCTTCATCACCTCAAAACCCTGCAAAAGATCTGAAAGAGCAAGTGGATTTATGCAGTAAAAGATGAACCGAATAACGGTGCTTACAGTGAGTGGGGAAATGGAATTTTGATCTTTTTAGTATTTGTACGGTGGGCTTTCTGAGAAATTTGGGGAAAAATAAAGAAATGGTTGATTTTGAGAGAACGTGTCGGGTTTACAATGGTGACCCGATGAGCTGGATGGGGGACCGCAGAGGATTTTATTGCATGTTTAATTTAACTTAATTTTTTAAGATTTTCTCAATATTTAAAATAGTTAAATTATAAAATTTAAGATTAATATTTGAAACTTTTATCGTATTTGCTTTCCTCATTTATCAAAATTTTATATTTTTTAGTGATAAATTATATTATATATTTATGATTTAAATAATAAAAAATATT
>JAOTQR010000097.1:21449856-21503570 GCA_025774065.1 Solanum ossicruentum | reverse complement strand
GCTTTATGTTTTTAAACATAAGGGTTAGGCTGCGTACATCCGACCCCCCCTCACCTCGCAATGAGTGGGAGCCTTTTATGGCATTGGGGTATGTTGTTGTTGTTATTTATAGATGTAAGTTGCATGAAGACATAAAAATAATGAAAGTTGCATGCTTTTGTATAGGGAATCAAAACAACAAAGGTACAATTAGGGGGAACCAATTTGTCGTGTAATCATATTACTGCATGGCAATGGACCAAACTTCTCTATATTGTCCCCAAATTAATCATTGCCTTATTGTTTGGCACATTATGTATGTCTTAATACTCTTAGATTCATGTCTTCTTTGATGTTTTCTCCGTTTAAAAATCGATTTGACATAAAATTTAAAGAAAAATTATTTTTTTTTAAAATTGAATTTATGCCAGACGTATTAAGATGTCCTTTGATCTCGTGGTCTGAAACATAATATTTTTATTTTTTTTAAAATTGAAGTTATATCAAGCATATTAAAATGTCCTTTGATCTCGTGGCCTGAAACATGTTACTTAAGAAATTAAAATTAAGTATTGTCCGAAGAAAAAATAAATAATTTTTTTGAAATAGATCAAAAAAAAAGCAGGTCTTTTTTCTTTTCTTTTTTTTTTTAACGGAGCAATTAATTCTTATCCTAAAAGTGAAGATTCAAATTTAGTTGTGTTGGAGCCTGCTTAAGTACATTATTTATTTATTTGATATTATAAATAATATGTGACTAGGATTAGCTTATGCAAGTTTTAATTAGTTTTACAAAAAATACTTAATAATATCTCCCATGCCCACATAATAGGTGTTAAAAATTTTATCCTTCATCACTAATCAATAGTGTTTTTATCTTCATTAAGATTTAAACTCGAGACTTGTAAATAGTTCTTCAATTTATTAATCAACCACACCATAGCGCATACTACGCCTCTTCTCAACTTATTCACGAACATCGTTATTTATTCACTCAATCGCATTTTTGCAGGTGAAGTTAGGGAATGAAAGGGGTTCATATAAATCCTTTTGTCAGAAATTTGCAATATATATATAGATAGATAGATAGATAGATAAAAAATATATGTATTCTTACGTACTCATGTATATTAGATGTTAAATTTCTAATTGACTTTTTTGCGTAGATAATTTTTTATATTTTAAATATCCTTATAAATATGACTTATCCATAAAGGGCAGAGCCATATGAATGATAAAAAATCATATTGTATATTTAATATCAAAATTATTTTTTTGTGTACATACATACGTAACTCTATAATAATATGTTTAACATCTTCGTATACTTCTCTATGTTTTAAGTTTCTTGATTATTATCCAACATGATACATGCATGTGTGGACATCAAGAAAAGATCCCAACTAGTCTAGGACCACCAAAAAGAATAAAAGGACATGAAAACATTGATGGACATTATTAAGTCAACTAATAAATTATTTTTAGTTGATAATAAAATACTAATAAATCAAGTTAAAATGATTAGTTTAACCTTAACCTAACTAATTAATGATGAATTAGTTCTATGTCTCTTTATTATATTACTAAAAAAATGTTAGTACGTGTTTGGTTGTCACGTGAGTTAACACTTTTTTTATCATTCACTTTTTCTAAGTTGATGCCAAGTGTATATATCATGCTAATTTTATAAAGATGGATTTGTTCTCTTTGCAAAAGCCAAAAAGCATGTCTTTTTTCTCCCCCTTTTTGTCATCACCAACTAGCATTATGCTTTGAGATTCCTCATCAAATTTAATACTTATAATTTAGACAATTCTTGTCTATACTATTAAAGTATAGTCTACTACTAGTACTATATTCTTTAAATTTTAGTATTCCTCCGTCTCACAATAATTAAATTTTTGAAACTTTTTTCAAAGTTCAAAATAGTTGAATTTTTCAAAATTCAAGATGAATGTTTGAAACTTTTTTAATATTTGTCCTTGCATTAATTGAAATTTTATATTTCTAGGAAATCAATTATACTATATATTATGATTTTACAAAGGACAATAGTGAAAAGTATAGTGTAAATTTTGTCTTTAGATATTTTTATTAATATGTGTGTATTACCTTATAAATTTAATTAATATGAGACACAAGAAGTACTATATATATATGTATGTATCTTTTTTTCTACTCTAGATTTCCACTTTCACTTAATATTATTGTACAAAAGATTTGGAGGTCCATATATATATGTGAGTGGTGGAGTCAATAATAAATCTAACAAAGTTAGGAAAAGTGACACTCAAAAAAACAAACAAACAAACATTTGACAAGTTCCTATGGCTAAAATGAATGATGTATTGAAAAGCTCCAACATGAAATTGAGTTTAAATGAATTAATAGTCAAAAGTTGAGGGATAAATTTAGACACCTAATGAAGATATGTTTATGATAAGGATAAATGCAAACCAATTTGCTAATGACAAAGCTGAGTAATATAAATATATTTTCCTAATTTTAGAGATACTCTTTAGCTTAAGACATCACATTTATTTTTTTGCTTTTATTATTTAAATCTTTGTTAGTCAAATTTGAAATAATTAATGTACATGTTTTTTTTCGGATGATATTTTTGAGATGAAAGAAAGACTCTCCATCTTTATGAGGTAGTGGTAAGGTCTGCGTATATTTTACCCTCTCCAGACCCCCCTTGTAGTATTTCACTGCGTGTGTTGTTATTTTTGATATATGTTTTTTACTTTATAAAAAATCAAGATTACGTAAGTACACAGATAATTAAATAGGACAGACATGTAACAAAAATGAACCAAAGTAGGTCCAAAGTGGTTTAAGCTATCGCTAGTGCAAAGCCAGAATTTTGATTTAGGGGTTCAAAATTTAAAGAAGTAGACACGTGAATTTGCTGAAGGAGGTTCGACAAATATTATATCCATATAAAAAAATATTTCAACCATGTACAAATACTCTAGTATAATTATATTTTTTACTGAAGGGGGTTCGAATGAACCCTCTTACTAGTAGGTAGCTCCGTCCCTGGGGCCGCCATAGCTTACATTTACGTCTTGTTGAGATTAACACGTATAATAAAATGAGATGATATATTTTAAATGACTAACCTAATTATAAAATACAAATATAATAATACAGAATTTTTTAAAAAAAAATTAAGTAAAAACTGTATAATGGAAACACTTTATTATATGATCATGTACTCAGTTAGAATAAATTATAATTTAAGCATTTAAATAAAATTTTCTCATAAATTTAAATAATGATTAATGTATTTAACTTAAGTAGTATGTGTCATTTCTTTTTCAAATTTGACCAAAAGAACAAATTCCTTCATAGGGTCACAACTCACAAATTTCAAGGTCCCTATCATGTAAATGCCTAATAATCTTACCCAATAAAGATGAACATATCTTGTCCACCATGAAAAAAGAGTGATCATATCATCTTCAATATTCGTACCTTGTATTCATGATGTTACCATAGTTATACCTCAGTTATATACGACAATAACATATCTAGTAAAATTCCACAAATAAAGTACTTCAATTATATACAAACAAATTAAAATGAACTATATAAATAAACATATGTCTAAGTCTCCAACCATTTTGTCTACTTTCATAATTTAATTTGAAGTTAGTGAATTTTTATAATAACCTTAAATTAATATTTTTTTTGTTCCTTTTTAATTTTCATGTTGCATTTTCAGAAAATAAATTAGATTGAATTAATATGTTATTTTAAAATAAAATTGTAGATATTCAATAACTATACAAAAAATATTATTGATTCAATACTTTGACGTTAAAAATGAAAACTATGACAACTAAAATAAGATGGAAAAGTATACGATAACAATCGAGTAAAAACTATTGTTCATATGAATCATTAATCTATAAAAGATGGATTCATTTAACAACTCAATATTTTATCTTTATAATACAAATTAAAAACTCTATTTATTTATTTTTAAAAAAGAAAATCAATAATAAAAGGGAAAATAAGTGAGGGATTGAAGTCGAACTATCATGATCAATAAAGTACAATTTAGATAGCCAACCAATTAAATTATTAAAATTTTCTAATTTTATCTTTTCGTTATATATAATTTCTAACGAAACTAAAAACTCTCATGAGACCATAGATTCACTAGAAGTGTACCAATAACAAAATTATAGTCCAAATTATTTTATTTAGTCATTCACTATCTAAAATCGACTCAATCCATTCGAATTCACACTAATAAACTCACCATAGGAGTTAAAATAGACAATACTTTCTCTTTTAAAAACATTTTCAAATAATAGTACTTATTATTAAAAAAATTACTAATTAATTAGTTAACATAACTATAGTTTTTAATTATGGGTCGCAACAAATGTTTAACTATAATTACAGTTTGAATTTTCTATAATTCTCGCGATTTATACAAACATGCGATTATACAAAAGTTATGCACAGATAAAATTGTGTACCTAAATATATAAATACTGTGATTTGTATAAAGAATTTATGTTTAAATTATATAACGAAATATACAAAAACTATAAATTATACAGTGAATTGTACAAATATATATATAACAAACTAATATAACCATATGCTCTAGCAAAATCAATTGACAAAAGGAGCCACACATGGCACTGTGAAGCCAAACTCGATAAAAACCCTTGAAAGAGTAGATGAAAAAAGCTGACCCGGCCACCGTATTGCGTTTATGGTACACCAAAAATGGATCTTAGGTCTGACTCCCTAATTCATGAGGACGAAAAAGCGATATTTAGGTAGGCCATTGAATTCACGTAAATCTTTTTTAATATATATATATATATGTTAGTATCATAGTTTCTAAAATACGTGTATATATAAATATATGAATTTATACTTAGTGTCATTTCTTTAATTGATGTTAAAACTTTAAACAAATTTAATTTAATGATAAGAATCTAAAATCAAATTGAACAAATTTATATCTTAAATTTACATTTTTATAATAGTGCACCCATTTTTTCAAAATTTTGAATATGCTTCTAACGATGATTTAAGATCATAATAACAATAGGGATGTTCACATGTTGGTATGGGTCGATTATTTGTCAAGACCAAACCAACTTAATTGGTTTTTAAATTTTTAAAATCAAACCAAATCAATTATAATATACATATATCAGTTTGGTTATTATCGATTTTGATTTGGTTTGATTATTCGACTATTAATCAACACACACACAAAAAAAAAGTTTAGGATATATTCAAAACAGGAAAAAGTGACAATTATTCATTTCAAACGAAATAATAATTAGAACGACTGATATCATAGAACTTTTAATTGCTAAATTTACTACGAATAAAGTTTTAAAATTCATCATTTTGACTCAGCATGAAGAGATAATGACATTTTTAGTCCCACCAAGAATTGTCATAAACATTCATATACATGAAATCAATAAGATAAATGTTATCATCTTGAACACTTACACTTTCATAAGTAAATTAAAAAATAAAATTTGACGCAAACGTATATTAGATCATTGAAATTTGTTTTTATAAATAATTTATTACGTATGTATAATTATAATATATGAATATAATTTGTCGGTTCAATTTGATTATTTCTTCGATTTTTTCAAACAAATTCAAACCTAAATCCATACCAAATACATTCCAAACGAATAATAATTAGAGCGACTGATATCATAGAACTTTTAATCGCAAAATTTACTATGAATAAAGTTTTAAAATTCATCATTTTGACTCTGCATGAAGAGAAAATTACATTTTTAGTCCCACCAATAATTGTCATAGACATTCGTATACATGAAATCAATAAGATAAATATTCTCATCTTGAGCACTATGAGTAGATTAAAAAATAAAATTTGACGCAAACATATATAAGATCTTTGAAATTTGTCTTTATAAATAATTTATTACGTATGTATAATTATAATAAATTAATATAATTTGTCGGTTCAATTTGATTATTTCTTCGATTTTTTCAAATAAATTCGAATCCAAATCCTTACAAAATACTATCGATTTCTAAAAAATTAAAATCAAATCAAACTAAAACCGAATAAGATCAATTACTTGACTGATTTGATTCAACTTTTCGATTTGGCTTGATTTTTATTCAAACCATTAATACCAGACACAAATTCAATATAGAAAATCAATGTCGGGAGATTTAAAGAAATAGATTTTTGACTCTAACCCAAGAAATTAGCCTTGAATATACTCAAGTCATATTAACAAAACTATCCATCTCTTAAACCATGGGGAAACTAGCCCTTTATTATATATATATATATTAAATGTTGAACCACTTCAACTAATTCTTACCTTTATTTCTTTAAATTTTAAATTTTTTGATAAAAATTCTAGTTCAATCACTCCTTTAAACCATTTTACGAAGAGTTTCCGCAAAATTTATACAGGGGAGGAGAGATATCCTCATCTCACCCAGCAAAAATGCCTTTTGGCGATTCTGAGAATCTGAAGAGTAGGTTACTAGTATAATTTACTCCTCTCATATGCGCGCGCACGTACAAATTTCACTGAACCAAAAGAAAAAAAAATAAAAACCCATAAAAAGCTGCCTTTTGCTTTTTGTTTGCCTCTTCTTTATTCGCGAGCCTTCTCTTTCTTAGCCTGAAAGTTGCAGTTCCTCTTTCTCCCCTCTATAACATCCGCCAGTCTATACTCTACATATATGCTCTAATCATTCATCTTCTCTTTCAATTCAAGCCACATTTTAAATCTCACAATCTAATCATTCATCGCTTTTCTTCAATTTCAGGTATTTTAATTTTCTCTCTGTACTTTTTCTTCTTCTGGAATTCGTGCGATTTATTTTTGTGCATATATGTTGATGCATGAACTTTTTTCATGATTGAATAATCTGGATTTCAGTTTACAATCGCGAAATCGTTGCAGAAAACACCTTCTCGGCGGTGAATTTGAGAATCTAAACAATCATCGATCTCTCCGCTTTAGTTTCAGGTATGTTTTTTTTATCTGTGTTATCATCAACTTCTGGAATCTGTGTGGTGTTTATGCATCTCTATGCATGCAATTGGTCAGAAAATCGCTGAAATTCTGGTTGGATATAAGCTTTTTTTGTAAGCTTATGGAAAGAGGATATGAATCGTTTACTATATATAGAAGAGTTTATAGATATATTGGTACATGAAATGGAAAGGATTTGCTTTGTTAGATGTAGGACAGTAGGAGTATTTGATGGATTTTGAATTTTGAGGAGAGTATCTGTCTACAAGGTGACGTGAAAAAGGTGCACTGCAGTCCGCCACTCCATCGAGCTGTACTGTTGTGCTTGCCCACTCAAGTTGGAACTTGCCAAATTTCAAAAGCAGGAAATTGGTAAACTAAACATTTAATAAAAAACTACTGTAGATATTTTTAGGCTTGCTTATGTGGATTGTAGAATTCAAAAAACGTTAAATTTACTCAAGTTCTTTGATTTTTTATGATATAAAAAATATTACAGTCAAAAATAGATTTATCAAATTTTAAAATTCAAACGATGCCATATATAAATTTGGACAGAGGGATATAAAGCTTATATAGCTTATGGATGTCATTGGTAGGTAGGAAAATGTATTCCTTAAATGTCATTGTTTACTTACTTTTTTTAAAAATATTTATATGTAATCTAACAAAATATTATGAAGTTGAGTTGCAACCCTGAGGGAGGCTAGGTGGGGAGGGGGTCAACAGTCGAGGGATGAAGGTTGAGATAATATATTTGAAATGATACTTATAGAACTTATTTTTTCCTCGCTTCCTTAAGTCATTTTCATCGTGAAGCTTATTTAAAAATATTTTTCAAAGCATTTAAAATATTTGAAAATTCAAAATAGTATTTTGAAAATTATTGAATTCATATAAATTTGTTACTGAATAGTCTGTAAATGTCACATCTCTTTCTCTTGTGTTCAATCCACTATTCCACCATCCACTTTATCTTCCACTACAATGTTGCAAAAGAGGGAAATCAGAAAAGCTTGTGGATTTTTTTTGTTTTTTGCTTTCGTTGTTGGTTTTGTGGAAAAGATTCTGTTAGTTAGGACGATTGATGTGAACGCCAACCTCGTGAATCCACATTGGTTCTGCTGTTATATACACACCTCACAAACTTCATGCTATTTCAATTTATTTGTTTTCTTTCCATACAAAATTTAAGAAAATTAAATTTTATACTAATTTTAATTAAATATATTAAAGTGCCTTTTATTGTATGGGCTTGCTTTATTATACCAGGTTAATGAATTTATTTTCTGTATCACTCACTCCTATCAGATGTGTTGATTATTGTAGAGTGTTACTTATTGACTCTCGTCTTATGTCATTTAAATTATTTGCTTAGGACTTTTACTAACAATTATGACTATGTTTAGAATTTTTAAAAGCCTCATACTTTGCTGGACCCACCTTATATAGGTTGGTGAGACAACGCAACATAGCATGGGTCCCTAAATGCCTTACGGAAGAAAATCATATTCGAGATTCCTTTTCAGATATTTAAAACAAAGGAATTATTATCTTTAATATGAACTTGAATTTTTATTTAGATATATAATTTAGATTTTATATATTATATTTTTTAATAAATATAAAATCTCACACTATTAGAAAATATTCAATTTACTTAATGAGCATATTACATTCACAAACAAGAGAGTATCATAATATTGCAAGACGTGACATTGTTAAATCATACAACTTATATATTTTTTATAAAGATTCATTAGTCAATAAGAATAATATTAATTAATTATTTTTTAATATAATTTTTTTTTACACATGACAATTTCTTCGTGCCGAGCATAAACTTTTTTTTAAATAAAATGTAAATTAATGAATCTTTTATGTACAATATATAGGTCTAGTTTTATATTTTAAAAAAATAAAAAACATGTTCAAAATTATATTTTTTAAAAATTTGAAATTACGATCCCAAATCAGATGATATCCATGTTTATTTGAAATCCTTTTGTCTGTGAAAAAAACAGAAAGGATAAAGTTCTTGGCAAGGGTTAAAAAAATCATTTCACACTGCTGATTATCTTCTTTATTTATGTTTATTAAATCAAATTAAAGGTATTGTTCCAAAATACTCCATCAAAATTAAAATTAATAATAATCAAATGTATAATACGTTGTTAATCACCAAGGGTTAGCATTAGAGGTGTGTCAATAATCTCATATTAATTCGGGACTAGCAGGGGTGCATTCACCTTTCAGGCTAATTTATAAAAATACGAATCTCAAAAATCTGTGTGTCAGCACTCAGCTGCATGGCTGTAAGGCTTTATGCACCTTTTAAAGCTTACACGAGGATTCCTCTGCTCTTCCACCTTCCCTTTCGCTATGATAATTCTCTGCCACCCGGAATCTTTATATATTCTCCCTCTTTCGCTCCAAGTTAAGTGATTACCAATTTGTTCTCGCGAATTCACCCACCAAATGTTAGCTCTTAATCGTCACTCATAAAATTGTTCTGATCAACCTTTTTTGTATATTGATGTTGAGATCAAATTACGCCACAGCCTTCTCTTTGATTTCTCATCGCTTTTCAGGTAATTTCACCCAGTCTGGATTTGATTTCCGGTGGCTTCTCAAGTGGGTTAATTAGCTAGGATTGTTTACCTGTCGCAGATGTTTGCGGCTTTTATAGCTGCCCGATATCTCATTTTTATTGAGGTTTTGATTTTCTGCATGCACTGTGTTTGTGCCTGTGTCTGCTTTGAATATGATAATTGTTCCTTGGGATACCGAATGACTTTGTACAACGTGCTTAATTAAAAATTTTGGAAGCAAAAAGCCAAGACTCTTAGGTGGTCGACCCCATTCACTCCGAGAATTCTGTGGATCCCATTCTCCACACGTTATCTCTTTGTTAGTATAAATCCCTTTTTTCTCTAGTACTGATTTTCAAACATTTTTGAGTATTGGATTTATACGGAGTCTAAATGGACTAACATGGTTAGTGAAGGGGCGTAGTTGTTATAGTGGTTTATTCAACAAGGATGCTGATGTCCAATTTATATATGTTAGCCTTGGCTGTGCAATTGCATTTTCACTGTTCATACTTGAGGCTACTGTGGAATTGTATAAATTCTTATATCATTCCCCGGGGAATTTCATCTTTTATTATCTTTCAATTTGTTCAATCAAGATGAAATATGGTTGTTTCCAGGGACATCATAACTCCATTAAATTCATCATAGGAGGTCTTGTTCTAGACAGATGCCGGGGAACAAGTATAACGGAAACCAAGCGGTTGCTAGCACTCGATTGGAGAGGCTATTGAGAGAAAGAGAGCTAAGGAAAAATAGCAAAGTTTCTCATATTCCAAACGAATCTACTGATAACAACAGGGCCAATGAGCTCTCTGACCATGATTTTCGCCAAGGAGATGCTGATAATGGAGGAGTTTCATATGTCGAACAGTACCTGGAAGGAGCTGCACTAGCATATAATGAAGGATGGGAGCGACCTGATGGAAGGCCCACCAGACAACGACTCTTGGTTGTGGCAAATAGATTACCTGTCTCTGCAGTAAGGAGAGGCGAGGAATCCTGGTCTCTAGAGATAAGTGGCGGAGGTCTTGTTAGTGCTCTTCTTGGTAAGCTAGCTTCTTTTCAGTCATTTCTGTTTTTACATTTTGACTCCTATTTTTTACCTGGACACTGATTATCTATTTTGGGAGTTTCATATTCATATTGTTGAAAAGAAGGTCTAATGGTTCTGTAAATAATTTATTGAAGGTGTGAAGGAGTTTGAGGCTAGATGGATTGGTTGGGCAGGTGTGAATGTGCCGGATGAGGCTGGGCAGAGGGCACTTACTAAGGCACTGGCAGAAAAGGTCTAACACATTACCTCTTCATTTTTTTTTGCCTCCATATTGAAGTTTACCATACTTCTCTTGCTTTATCGAATTTAGCAATTTTGTAGATTGCTTTACATGTTTTTCCTCCAAGAAGATCGCCTTACCTATATTTTGCATATGGTTACCCTTTTGATACTGTTCTCTGTAGAGGTGTATCCCTGTGTTCCTGGATGAGGAAATTGTCCATCAGTATTACAACGGTTATTGCAACAACATATTGTGGCCTCTTTTCCATTATCTTGGGCTTCCACAAGAAGATCGCCTTGCGACTACCAGAAGTTTCCAGTCTCAGTTTGCTGCTTATAAGAAAGCGAATCAAATGTTTGCTGATGTTGTGAATGAACATTATGAAGAAGGCGATGTGGTATGGTGTCATGACTACCATCTCATGTTCCTGCCAAAATGTCTCAAGGACTACAACAGCCAAATGAAAGTCGGTTGGTTTCTACACACACCCTTTCCATCCTCAGAAATACACAGGACATTGCCGTCTAGATCAGAGCTGCTCCGAGCAGTTCTTGCAGCTGATTTGGTTGGGTAAACCCTTCTGAACAACTTATTCTCCTGCGTAGCATCCACAGTTAACTTTTCATTTTAGTTTAACCTTCATAATTTGGGAGCTACTGTCTGGAAATAGTTGGTGGGACCTAGAGTATGAGATCAATGTATGTCTTTACTGAGAGTGGAAGTCGATGTAGTTAAATGCAAGGATCTTGAATTCTAAGTTTGTGGGTTCTCATCATGTATTTTTTTTAAAACTAGAAATAAGATTCTAGTGATACAGTTTATAATAGAAATACTTAATATACTATTGGTTAGAACTCTATGAAATCTCTGCTTTTCATTAACATTACATGGTGAGGCATGTCTTGGAAGGTATGCTTTAGCAGCCCTTTGTGTGATTGTGCAAGACACTCAACCAATAAAGTATAGCTAAAAAAAGCTGCATTTTAAAGAGATATACGTCAAACTTAAATAGCAAAGAGTGCTGATTCTACTATTTTAAAGATCCATCAGTTTTCCAATCATTAATATTGAGAATAGTGTTCCTTGAATAACTGCTATTAGTTTTTGCTTCTAGTTCTATCATATTATATGCTTGGCAATTCATGCTGAAGTCGATTATTTTTAGTTGATTTATGACTTGCTAGATATTTGGATTTAGCTATATCGAAATTGAGATTCTTTGAACTTCCAGTAAATTTTCTCTCTGCTTGTACCTTTATGCTGCCTTCAAATATGAGTTGCCACTTTTGGTTTAGAGTGCAGCCTCAAGAACTTTCATGCATCCAATGTCTCTTATCATTCTTTTTCATTTTTGGTGAGAGGTTCTCCATGTAGAATATGGAACATTTTTTCAGTTTGTTGGATTGCAACACTTCAGATAAAAGTTCAAAGATTTGTTTTTTTCCTTTTTCTAAAATAGGATCCTATTACTTAATACTGAAAACTTGATAGTGTTTGGGACCAAAGCTGTTTTTTGAAGCACATCTTGTTAATTTAGAAGGAATATGCTAGTCTCTCAGGTAAGCTTTTTTTGAGAAGCTGCCTGTCTGATGATAATGTGCGGATTGTCGAACGGTAATCCAAATCCAACTGGATTCTGATTTGTTCCTCCTTATGTTGATTGAATGCTAATCATAAACAAAGTGCGCATCCATGGTTTTCTTCTGTGAATCACACATATGTGGTCATATTTTCAAGACAAACTGTTAGCTACTAACCATAATTCCATGTAAAATGTGATAAGTTCTTTTAGTTAAACTAGGCTTTAAAGTTTAGCTGATATGCTGATACTTCTTTTGTGCACAAGTAATTATATTTTACTAGATGAATAATGGCAAAACTGGCTAGCATTTTGACCTAGTTGACTTGTAGAAGAAAATGTACTAGCTGAGTTGATTAACAAATTGTAGCATAAAAGGGGAATGTGCTGGTTTCACTGGTAACTATGTGACTGTCTGTATAATGACTATCCAATAATTTTAGAAGAGTAATTGAGTCACTCCTGAAGTATTCTCCATGATTTTTCATCTACCAGTTTATAGGATATTGCTCATCTGTGGATATCCCTTGTACTGTGTTTTAGTTTTATCATGCAGACTAACCAACATCCACTTCATTCGATATCTTTAACATCTTGGTTTGTTAAGGAAATTGTCTACTTTTGATCCTATGGTGACTTTTTGATCCTGTGTGACGTTTTGTTTGTTTGCTGGTATGTAGTGGAAGTCCTTTTGGGCTTTGACCTGTATCTGCATAGTTTGATGATTTAAAACCATTTTTTTGTTACTCAAGCTAGGAATGCTAATTAATTTTTAAGGATTTTTATTTGATCTTCTAATGAATCTATATGCTGAATTTCCCTGCAGTTTTCACACCTATGACTATGCAAGGCATTTTGTTAGTGCATGCACTCGCATCCTTGGACTTGAAGGAACACCTGAAGGAGTAGAAGATCAAGGTAGACTGACCCGCGTTGCTGCGGTATGTTGAAGTTAACTTCTACATTTTCATTTTTTCATTAAGAACTTCCCTACTCCTTATCAAGGCTATTTCATGTACTTAGCCTTTCTAAAATATCTACTTGATTTCTTTCTAAGCCATTTCAGAAATATCTACTTGATTTCTTTCTGAACCACTTTAAATTGTTCCTGTACATACAGTTCCCCATTGGTATAGATTCAGAACGATTTATTCGAGCTCTTGAAGTTACTCCAGTTCAGGAACACATTAAAGACTTAAAAGAGAGATTTGCTGGGAGAAAGGTATATCTCTCCCACACTGGGCCCTCTCTCCATCTGACCTGGTTTTTCTTTCTTGGCATGATATCATTTTCATGAAGTAAGAAATGTCTTGCTGTTTTGTCTGATTGTAAATGTTTATTTTTCCAAGCTGCATTACATTGTGGGAAAACTTAATTTTTGAGACTTTCTTCACCAAATTCATTGTCTACTTAATTATGAAATCTTGGCCATGAATTCGGTCAACATAGTTTTTTTTCTTCCTATAGTTCCTTAGGCCAGATATGGTCTTGACCTGGATCCATCTTGGGCAATTTTACCATCATCTTCTGAAGATTATACTTTCTGTCGTTCAACCAATGATTGATAAAAGTAATGACTCCCTTCTCTAACAACATAGTTTTGATAAAATGGGGGCTACATAAAATAGTTTGATATAGGTGCTGGCATGTCCCATAGATTCAAATCTACGGGCTACAGCTACCTGTCATCACTATATTTTCATGTGCTTAAATCAAACAAAAATATGCCAGTTCACTTACCCACCAGAAGGGGTATCTTAAAGGCGTGATAATAAACACTTGTTTGTATTATTTTAGTTGATATAGTTTCCATTAGAGAGTCGGGTGTTTCTTGCTAAAACTTCGTCAAGTATCAAACAGTAGATATCTAATGCTGAAATTGGACATGAATAAAAGAGAGAGAGAAAAGAAGAAAGAGTGAGATTTGTTTGCATTTGCCAGGAGTAATTGTGTTCCTCGTTTAGGTCTTCAGGCAGATTTAGATTCTTAGAATTTTCATCTGGCTTTACTTGGGTTAGAGATATTTCCCCACTTTTCTGTTTATACAAAGTCCACGATCCCTTTTTTCATTAAAAGACAATAGTTATTTGCTTCTTATTCATGAATGTTTCAATTTCACCCTTATTTGTAAAATTAACAGTCTGGTGCTCTTCCTAACTCTTTCTTATGTTGTTTTATGTATATCAAACCATATCACTTTCTTCTGTTTTGCCTGTAGTAAGATAGGAAGATGACGCTAATCTCTCCTTCACAATTTTGTGTTGGCCATGCGTTAGAGATATTTAATTGCATGTCCTAGAAGCTTTTATACTTGCTTGGGTTTTGCTAAAGAAATTTGATTACAGGTTATGTTAGGAGTTGATCGCCTTGATATGATTAAAGGAATTCCCCAAAAGATCCTGGCATTTGAGAAGTTCCTCGAGGAAAATCCGTACTGGCGTGATAAAGTGGTTTTGCTACAAATTGCTGTGCCAACAAGAACAGATGTTCCTGAATGTATTTTCTCAAGCAGATCCACTCTGAGTTCTTCTTTATGCCTTAAAATTAATTTATTTTTTCGTTTTCTCCTATTATCAGTACTTTCTTGGGTAAGTTTGCTTTCCATGATACTCATTCAGTACGGTCATCTGCGATTTTGACAGCTGAATGGAGAGGTTGCTAGGAGGAGAGGTTTTTGATTCATATGTCTACTGGTCAAAGCCTAAAACTTTATTTTGTAGTGCTTCATATATTCCTTACCAAACTTAAAATTTGAAAATCATGTTTGATGATCCAGACTTGAGGGCCCAGGAAAAGCACATAAGCCACTAGCAATACGTCATGAATCTATTTACTGCAGAATACAATGCCCCCTTCCTGTTGGCTATTTATGCTTAGGAACCATGTGATCGTCCTTGATTACTCCTAACTTGTTACCAAAGACTGCTGCTGATATAAGCTACGTATTAGATAGATCTCTACTCCTACTCCTTGTTCTTCACTTTCCATCTCTGTTTTAGACCCAATGTGTAGTGCCCATATTGGTTAAGATATTGGAAGACATTTGTTGATATTAAACTGTATGTTGAGAGAATCAAGGTTCTTTTACTATCCATACTATAGCCTTTATGAAGTTTTGAGCTTCAACAGAAACATCAAGTAGAAAATTAATGTTAGAATGTTGCATAATGTAATGTTTTGTTCCCCTCTTGTGGAGTTACATTGGGTGGTGGTGGTTGTTCTTGTATGATGTTATGGTTTGCACTCAATGATCATCCGTAGTTGCATTTGAAAACTAGGTCAGAAAATTAGAGAGGGAGAGAGCACTTTTATTTTTTAATTGTAGTCTCAAACACGTGTTGACAATGTACATTGAGTAATTGTACTACTCATAATCCTCATTCTTAGAGTCCCACATCATATGAAAAATAGATAAGTGGCCTTCCTATATGGATTTGGACAATCCTTCCCTTATGAGCTAGCTTTTGGGGTTGAGTTAGACAAAAAGATCCATTTCTTTACAGAGTATCAGATTTAGACTCATTCCAATTCGTGGCTTATCGATGTTGGGCTCCATGTTAAATTGCTCACGTACCAAATGTCCATCCCTGATGTGCGGGTGGTGTTGATTTTCCCACGTCGGCTAGGGATGGGAGATTTGATCTCCTTATATGGACTTGGAAAATCCTAACCTTATGAACTACCTTTTGGGGTTGAGTTACATACAAAATCCATCTTTTTAGGTGGTATCAGTGGAGGACCCATCCCAAATATTGATTACCGATGATAGTCTCCCAGTATTAAATTTCCCGGTCACTAGATATCCATTCCTGGTTGTGAGGTAGGGTCTTGAAGAGTCCTACATCAGATGAAAAAGGGGATGGGGATTTCCTTATATAGCCTTGGGCAATCCTCCGCTCATGATCTAGCTTTTAGGGTCGAGTTAGGTCCAAGATCCATTTCTTTACAAGTTAAAATGTGTTTGTTCCTTTGGGTCACTTTGGAAGAAGATAGAAGCATGTAATGCTGGTATATTGACAAAACTTTAGATGTGGACTTCTTCTCTCTGTGAAGTTGAAGCAGTTCAGTTCAGTTCAATGCATTTTAGAATTCTGGCTGGCTTAGTGTGCAGATGTTTGTCATAATATTTGTTCATGCTTAAGTATGATATTTTACTTGCTTTCACTTTATATTTCTGCAGACCAAAAACTTACCAGTCAAGTTCATGAGATTGTTGGACGCATCAATGGCCGGTTTGGAACTTTGACTGCAGTGCCTATTCATCATCTGGTTAGTTTTTTTGTCATATTCATTGTGCCTGAATGCAGGGACATTCTATTGACTGAAATATGGAAATACTTGTTTCTATATGCAGGACCGTTCTCTTGACTTCCATGCATTATGTGCACTATATGCTGCAACTGGTAATTCCTTTCATCTTGTATTCGGTTCTACAATCTTACAGTACTCTCTGCTATTTTGACATATACTCATACATGATAATAGTGTTGTTTCTTCTCATCTATGTTAAGTCTTGCTATTTTCTTCTGCAATTCATCTGAAGGCACAAGTAGTGCTTGTGCTCTCACCTGGTATATGAGTCATTTAGATTGTCACTGGAATTGGCATTAACTATGAGAAGAGATCAGCAGTGGATGTTTATAAATGAATGTCCTGCTAGTTAGCATAATTCTTTGTTAGTACATATTAGAGGAAGGGTATATCTCTACATGGTTTTCTTAAGGTTGTTGCCCCATCAGGTTCGTTAATTTCTTTTTTCTTGTAAAGCTACTTCCACAGAATTTAGGATAATTACTCTCACAAGCTTAAAATTCTTGTAGTTTCACTACTTTTCTGGACCTTACAAATTAGTTTGATAATGAATAAATTGATAGAGACCTCTGTAGGTTCTCAGATAAGTCTGCAACGTTTGGACTTTCTAGAAAAAGGATATCAAACTTGCAGATCCGGAATTGGTTCAAAACTTTATTTGCTAGAGAATACAGAAGTTGTGATCCAGGTTTTGAATGAGTAATAACTGGATAAGTATGGCTTTGTCACATCCTAAAAACGTATGCATGCCAAATTACAGATTTGCCTTATTGCTTCAGTGATTTTGAGGAAAACAAAATATTGTACTAATAATATTTTCTCTATTCCATTCATTTGAAAAAATCAAATATATTAAAAATTATTAATCATGTGCTATAAAATATTTATGATAAGATATGCCATTGTTATCATTCCAAATATCGTTCTTATTGTTGATAAGAACTGTAGTTCATGAACAATTATATGATATTTATTGGTAACTTCAGTTGCTTATCATTATTAGCTAAATCCTTGTGGTAATTGCATGCCAGTTCCTATTGTATTTGACATGTCAATGTTTTGTTCATCAGATGTAGCGTTGGTTACCTCCTTAAGAGATGGCATGAACCTTGTCAGCTATGAATTTGTGGCCTGCCAAGAGTTGAAAAAAGGAGTCCTTATTCTTAGTGAAGTAATAATCATATATTTCGTTGCAATTCTTTCCTCTCATGCCGTAATTATTACTTTTTGTTTTAGTCATTGTTCGTTTTTTGATATTGTGAAGAGGTAATATGGAAAAAAATTGGCTTAACACTATGGACATTTTCGTGTTTCTTTGCCAGTTGATTTTGACTATTCTAACAATTTATAGAAAACAAAACAAGATTAGTTGTCCTAATTCCCTTTTAAAGTTTTGGTTTCCTTTTTTTTCTTCCAAATAGAAATCTATAACACGGGCCTTTTCTTTTTTTCTTTGATAAACAGTATGTAAATCAAATACAAAAAGTAACTTTTTATTGGTTAGGTATCTTAGTATAACTTAAATCACATGTTGTTCGTTCTCTTCTAATTATGCAAGTGTTTGTACTTCATGTGATGAAGTAAAAAAAAATAGAGCTTAGTTCTTTCCTAATTTTTAAGAAATTTTAGTGTTGATTTTGTCTAAAACCTGGAAATTGTCTCTGTACTTTTTGTATGTTCATGGGTGGTGCAAGGTAAGGCCTCTCAAGCACCTACTTTAGGCCTCCATGAATCCAAGGCCCCAAAAACTATTACTAATTAGAACAAATACCTACCCGTTGGATGTTCTTTTTTACTTTTTTTTTTTAAGGTAAGGCCTCTCAAGCACCTACTTTAGGCCTCCATGAATCCAAGGCCCCAAAAACTACTACTAATTAGTACAAATACCTACCCGTCGGTTGTTCTTTTTTACTTCTTTTTTTAACTGTTTATGACATTTTTATAGACCATTTTAAACTTAATTTGTTTTAATCAATTGTTTTCATTTGTCCATGACAGAAATAGTGAATGAATTAGTTCTTAAAAAGATAAATCTATGGCTTTGCATTTGAAAGAGCGAATTTCAAATGATATATGAATTTTATTATTAAAAAATATTATGATATTTTATTAAGTTTTGGTTTTGGTGGGATTCCACTGGGTATGTTGTTGTATTAAGTTTTGGTTTTAGGCCACTGATTGTATTGACCCGCCCCTGTTTGTAGTTTGCAGGCGCTGCACAGTCCTTAGGTGCTGGAGCAATTCTGGTGAATCCATGGAATATTACAGAGGTTGCTGCATCAATTGGGCAAGCTTTAAATATGTCAGCTGAAGAAAGAGAAAAACGCCACAGGCATAACTTTCTGCATGTGACTACCCATACTGCTCAAGAATGGGCTGAAACTTTTGTGAGGTAAGAAGACATGAAAATTTCACTTAATCACTGCCACAACACGGAATTTCACTTAATCACTGCCACATATGAAAAAATTTCTTGAATTATTCTTGAGACTCCTGTAAAAACAGTTTGTGGTGGCTAAAGATTAATAGTAATATAATGCCATACAACCCCTAGCTGTTTTACTTTGGACATAAACCCAGTGCTGTGCAATAAGACTTCTTGAAGAAGGAAGATAGTAGAGAAGTCACTTCTTGCTCGAGTATAAGTCAAAGCCGAAGCTCTATGTTTCAGTGCTCATTTGCACTTTCTTTACTCAAGTTGACCATTTCTATATGTATTTACTTTGGAATTGCTTGATCCATGGATTGGAAAAGGTCAGCCTCAGGATTTATATATTTGTATTCTTGGAGTCATTAAACCACATCTGCAGTCTAGCTGTTAATAGCTAGGGATCTTATGGCAGAATGTGCAAACTCTCATTTAGGGAATGCCCAACTTGAGAATGATTAGAGACATCATCTTATATAGTTTGCATATCTACCTTGGTCGTCTCTGCATTTAGTTGCATTGCTTCTATTGATATTAAATCAACTGTGTTAATCCCTCACCAGCAAGGTTACTATTGGCTCAATTTATCAATTGTCATGTTAACTGAGATTATACGTGAACCTTAAAATGGTGCTTCTTTTGTATAAACTTTGTGTCTTAATTAATCACTATTCCTCTTCTTTGCAGTGAACTAAATGATACTGTTATTGAAGCACAACAGAGGATAAGAAAAGTTCCGCCCCGGCTTAACATCAGTGATGCAATTGAGCGCTATTCGTTATCCAATAATCGTCTACTAATATTGGTATCACTCGCTCCTCTTTCATAAGAAATCTGCCTGAAATTTACTACTCCAGAAGCTAAAGTTGACTACTGTACTTTCCTTGATGACCGACTTTTGATGATAATTTTTTGACTGTTGAAGAGTTCATATATAACAGAATGTCTATTTATATGGCTTTATATGATGAATGACAGTGATGGCAAAATCATATGCAAATTTGAATAGCATTCCAACTATGTGTTTGAATTTGCCATGTGCACTTGAGTCCAAGTCAGTGCTTCTTTTGTTTGCACATTTGAGTGAGGGATCTAGGAAGCTACCATGATTAGGGGTCTTGATGATTCCTAGAAGGTGCTTTGGAGGAAACACCTCCAATTAGTGGTAGACATTAATGTGAAGGGGTTATACGTGTAGTAAAGAGTGGATGCAGCCTCCTCTTCCCCGTCGTCTTTCTGAGGGAACTTGAGCTTTCTCTGTGGAAACCTAACTTTGTGGGATATTATATTTTTCTCGAATTCAATTTTCTGTTCTTTGATCAGTAAATGCAGCAACTAGCTAAGTTAATGCCAATTTCTTGACTTCATTATGGTGGTCCTCAAAAACAGGGTTTCAATTCTACACTGACAGAATCGGTGGATACTCCTGGTAGAAGAGGTGGAGATCAGATCAAAGAAATGGAACTGAAATTGCATCCTGAATTGAAAGAATCATTGCTTGCGATCTGTAACGACCCAAAGACAACAGTAGTCGTCCTCAGTGGAAGTGATAGAAATGTCTTAGATGATGTATTGCCTTACAACTAGCAATATTTCAATTCCTTCAACCGTAGCGACGTTTCCCCATGTGAAATTTGTACTTTTGCAGAACTTCAGTGAGTACAACATGTGGTTAGCAGCAGAAAATGGAATGTTTTTGCGATCTACAAATGGCGTATGGATGACAACCATGCCAGAACATCTAAACATGGACTGGGTTGATAGTGTAAAGGTAAGAGCATGTGTAGATTGGTTCTGGTAGTGCATCTTTCAGCTCTAACTTTTCTGGTTCTCTTGACAATATTCAGCATGTCTTTGAGTACTTCACTGAAAGGACACCGAGATCTCACTTTGAACAGCGTGAAACCTCACTTGTTTGGAATTACAAGTATGCAGGTAATCTTACTTTCATCATCGATTTTCCTTCGAGATAATTTAGTCATGCATTTCCTGTTTGTAGCTATTCAAAGTTTAGTCTTGCCTTAGGTGTCTCAATTTTCTTTTCCTTTTTTCCCTTTCTAAAAAATATATCCTCTTTTTGGGGGGGTTCTCATGTCCTTTTAGATGTTGAATTTGGAAGATTGCAAGCTAGAGACATGCTTCAGCATCTATGGACAGGTCCTATATCAAATGCATCTGTTGATGTTGTACAAGGACTCCGCTCTGTCGAGGTCCGAGCAGTTGGTGTTACAAAGGTGATAACATTGTTTCTTATGATAATATGACCACGAACTTGCTCCAAGAATTTTATTTCAAGCTCTTCATTAGCTTATTTGAAAAAAAATTTTCCCAATCCTCATAAGCTCATGTATATACACACATGCAGGGAGCAGCAATAGATCGTATACTGGGGGAGATAGTACATAGTAAAGCCATCGCAACACCAATTGATTACGTTTTATGCATAGGGCATTTTCTGGGGAAGGTAAATTTTTTGAAGCCTCCAAAATGTCCTCAATTCAAGTTAATATTGCTTTAATGTAAGCTTTAAACTTCATTCATTCAAATTTCAACATACCCACTGTCCATTTAACTAGTTCCAGATTTTGATGAAGTATTCCAACTAATTTTTCAAATCGAAATAAATTGAGAAATCAAAGCATAGGATAGGTTGATCATTTGCAATGTATTGTTGTTTTCATGTATGCATCTTGAATTTTAATGCTGTTGTAACCGCTGCCCGTTGTGTTGCTCCACTTATGTCTGTTGCTTTTGTAATATAGGATGAGGATGTATATACATTTTTTGAGCCAGAGCTTCCTTCTGACTGCATTGGTATTCAAAGAAGTAAGGTCAGTGATGCACCAAAGGTGCCTGCGGAAAGGCGGTCAGTTCCCAAATTCCCTTCTAGTCGAACCAACTCAAAGCCATCTCAGAATAGGAACAAGCCAGTTTCAAACTCGGAGAAGAAAACTCCCAATGGACGACGGCCCTCACCTGAAAATGTGTCGTGGAATGTGCTGGATCTAAAGAAGGAGAATTACTTCTCTTGTGCAGTTGGCAGGACTCGTACAAATGCTCGGTATCTGCTCAACACGCCTGACGACGTCGTTGCTTTTCTAAGGGAACTATCTGAAGCATCTTCTTCAAATAGGCTATCGTGAAAATTAAAAATAGATGATGCTGGTTGCTTTAAGTGATGAATGATCAATACCAAATGTTTGATTGAGGGAGGTTTGTGTATCATGTATGGGATAATATTGAGCAAACGTTTGTGCCTTCTTTGCATTGGATAATATAGATGCTTGAATTCAAGTCTACAAAGAAAATAGCCTTAAAGCTTTAGCTAAAACTCCATCCAACTTGGCAGAGTGAAGAAAATAAAAAAGATTTTCGAAGTTTACGATCTAACTTTTGAAACATCTCAAATCACAAGCGCTCATCACAACCTAATATTATATTTGGAGGCCCATAGGGATAAATTCCTTTTAAATTGTTGTATTGTATGTTCCACAACTAAATGAAAACAATCCCAACTAAACATGCCCTTGCTTTGTTTACTGCTGGAGCTCAACAAAATACTTCTATAGAATACTGGCAAAATACAAAGCTACTTCCCAACCAATATGTGAAAGAACTACAATACACAACACAAATGCAGCAAGAAACAATTCATAATTCCATATATATTAAGATCCAACAAATCGGCCCTTCGCGTACCGAGCTGACAAAGGTAACTCCTACACAAACCTCATAGCACATTAAACATTGTAAACTCATAGATAAACTGACAACAACAGCACCAGAGTGTAGGAATTCTAAAATTTTGGCTACTAATCATAAATAATGACTAAACTAGAATACAAAGTCAAGTAGCATATTGATCCAAACCACAATCTACTCTCCACATCCTGAGGTACTATGCAGCAGTTTTTCTATTTGGTTCAAACACATTTTTGATCAACGATTCTTTAATAGACAGCAACTCAGGAAACTCCTTTTTCAACTTTGACGCATCCATTTCATTGTTACTGCGAGGTGCAACAATTACCTTAGCCTGCTCTTCCAATGTGAAGTTGGACCATCTGAATTCTGGATTTATATATTTCTTGTACATCTCCAAGATCTCGTTATGGCTCACGACACCAGGGTTTGTGAAGTTCCATATGCCTGTGAGATTACGCTTTGCCATCTCGATTGAAATTGGAAGAAGCTCATCCAAAATCGTCATGCTGTTGGGAATGTTGACCACTTTGTTGTAGCGGCTAATCTTGGTGATGAAGTTACGGGGGTTGTTGAGGTCTGATGATATTGGCATCCGGACTCTGAGGGTGCAAACATTGGGGTACTCTTTCAACAACTCTTCAACCTGGTGGAAGAAAAAAAGCAAAAGATATTAATATTCGTAACAGATTGGCCGGCCACATGGAACACAGAATCTTAAGGTGTACCTACCATGGCCTTGGTCTTTGAATAGAAAGAACCAGTGAAATTGGGTGTGTCTTCCTCTTTGAATCCAATGCCAGAACCCTCTGGGTGTGCAGCATCATATTCGAATATGCAACCGGTTGCAAAATTCATCATCAGTAAACCATGCTCTTTACAAACATCTGCCAAGTTTAGAGTTCCAGCAACATTTGTACGAATGGTTTCAGTCTTGTGACTCTCACACCAATCAACATTGGGCCTACCAGTGACACCAGCAGCATTGAATACATGTGTGGGATTCACAGCATGAATGTCTGCCAAAAGTTGTGAGCGATCCTCCAGACGTCCCTTTCCATACTCATAAGGAATTCCCTGTTTCTCACACAGTTTGCCTAGCAGACCACCAATCCACCCGGTCCTACCATAGATCAAAAACTTATAAGGTGATTTACTAGGGGCGTTGCTGATCTTGGAAGATGGAACTACCATTCCAGTATGATCGGCATTTCCTAAGCGCTCAGACGATACAGAATCATCCTTTTCAGATCCATCCGAATTTCTCTCTGCCCCACCAGGCATCATAAGCATTCTAGGATGAGGAAGCAATGCCCCAGAGACATCTCCCCACCAATCAGGATTTTTGATATACCAATCCATGGTTTTTCTAAGACCCTCTTCCCAGGTGGTCCTCTCAGACCAACCCAAGTTCTTCAATTTCTGATCATCTAGGAAATATCTCTGGTCATTGAAGGGCCTGTTCTCCACAAATTGAATGCTTGCATCTGGATCCTTGTTAAAAAGACTGGATATATCTTTGGCAACATCAATCACTCGCCTCTCTTTCTTAGTCCCAATGTTATAAACATGACCAACATCTCCTCGGTGAAGAATGACTTCAAAAGCTTCAGCAACATCCTCACAATAGAGATAACTTCTAACATTTGAACCATCTCCATGAATAGGAAGAGGCTTCCCCTTCATAGCTAAAAGTATGAACTTTGGGATTAGCTTCTCAGGAAATTGATTGGGACCATACACATTGTTCCCTCTAGTGGTGATAACAGGCAATCCATATGATCTTCCATAAGCCATAACAAGCATTTCAGCCCCAGCTTTCGTGGCTGAATATGGGTTTGTAGGAAGGAGTTGTGAGGCTTCATGGTTTCCTACGACAGCATCTTCATCAGTCTCTCCGTAAACCTCATCAGTGCTTACATGGATAAACCTTCTGATCTGACCAGTAACTTTGCATGCCTCTAATAGCACATGTGTGCCATAAATGTTGTTCTTGGTGAACTCAAAGCTATTACCAAAGGAGTTGTCAACATGGGTCTGAGCAGCAAAGTGCATAATAGTGTCAATGTTCTCAGTGATGAGAAGGTAGTTAACAAGATCAGCACTGCCAATGTCTCCCTTAACAAACTTGAAATTAGGGGATGATCGAGAGGGGGCAAGATTTTTCAGGTTTGAGCAATAATCAAGCTTGTCAAGGACTACAATTTTGTAGTCAGGATAACTCCGAACAAGGCGGTTAGCAACATGAGATGCAATAAACCCCGCAGCCCCAGTAATGAGTATATTCTTTGGGGTATAGGTAGACATTTTGATGTTGAATTTCAAATATATTCAGAGTTTAATAGCAACTCAAACCCTGCAAAAAAAATAACTTCATCTAATCAACAACGGGCAAACCAAAAGCTTAAGAAAAGCATAAAACCAAGAAAAAAAAACATAAAATAAAAACCTATGTTGCTAAAACTCTTTAAAAAAAAATGTCGACAGATGTGTGTTGAATTTTCCAAAAGTACAGTGTTTTTAGAAGATCCAACACAGCTGCAGCAACATTTCTGGAGTGTCCGAGCAACATAGATAAAAACGACTTCTTTATTAGATTAATAACTAGTTAACAAAATCTTAGCACTAAAGATCAACTAAATCACTGCTCATGAATAAGCAATCTCACAACAACAAAAACATTAAACCAAAAACAAACTCCAGAAACATCAAAGAATTGACAACCCTAATGAAAGTGATTGATGAACTAATGAATAATTTCCCTAGATCAGAGATGAAATAAACTATAAAAATAATACACAAACCAGCAATATTATCAATCAAACCAATTATACAACAAATCACAAAAAAATGAAATTTCAAAAAACATAAAGCATAGATCACCAGATCTATGATTCTCAGCTCAGTTGGTAGACTACCCGAATGCCCACCTTGTTGGTGAGGGTTCAATTCCCCACGCTCCCTCCCCATTTCCCTACCCCAATTTTTTTTTAAAAAAAAACATGATTCTCTGAAAACCCCAACATTGTCATTATCAATTATAGATCTGTAACTAAAAATAAAAATGACAACAAACTGGATCAATGTATATGGGAATTTCAAACCCAGATCTAGCTAAAATCATGAACCATTTCAAAAAAATAAAAAATACCCAAATCATGAATCGTAAACAAGAATTAATCTAAACAAAAAAGATTAAAATTTACTTACTTTTTTTGCAGAACCCAATAAGTATATCCAGCCCGAACTAAAAAAAATGGAGATGATTTCTCAAAGAGTGAGAAACGGAAGAGACTTTTAGAGAGAGAAAGCTTGAATTGATGAGAGTCAAGTTTGTTCCTCTTTGAATATTTATACACGCAATTTCCCTAAAACAAAAAAGGAAAAAATATCATGCAAAAGTTAAATCATCTCCTCCATATTTTTTACCAGAAAATAAAAATGGAAACCGAGTGATTTTGAGAATTATAGCGGGAGGGAGGGTGACAGGGAAAGGTTTGAAATTACGATGTTGCCCTTGGAATGGTAGATGAAATTTTGTGGGCACTTTTATTTGTGTGCCACATAATTTAGGGGGAACGGTGGTTGTTTATTTTTGGGGGTTTAAATGTGATTAATTCCATTTTTAATCCCTCAATTATTGAAGATTTTTTTTTTATTATTCATCATTTCATTAGATTGACGATATTGAAGTTAAAACTTAAAAATTTGAGTTTTTGAAGGTTAATAATAATAATATCATATTCATTGAAATTACACAAAGAAGGTCTATGAAAGGTAAAAAAATAGACAGATTTTATCACTATCTCATTGAAGATTGAGAAATTATTTTCGAAAGACCCTCTACTCAAATGTATTTGTCTTGAAAGAAGAAAACAATAGATATAGAATAATTATTGCTTAAAATTGTATTTAAACATGTATTTTATTTGAAAAAAATTGCAAGTGAAAGTGAAATTTCTTTGAAAAACACGTTAATATAAATATGAAAATGTTTTAATGATTGATTTTTAGACTTCAATTTTATATTTATGATCAAACTTAAATTTTAATCATTTATTTAGACTTTTGAAAGTGTTAGATAAAATTTATGTGACATTTTTACTATTTCCGAAAATGCAGTGACAACACAAATTATCATATTTAGTGATTTTAGAAATTAAATATTTGACTTGACATAAAATTTTAAAAAAAATTAAAAATAAAAAAAATAAGTTGTTATTAAATATAAAAAAATATTATTTTTAAAATTGATCGAAAGGAAAAGAAATATCATAGGAATGATGAATTAATAATATTATTTATTGAAAGAATTAACATTAAATATTTTATTATACTTGTGAGATTTGCAACTACAGATATCAAATTGCATATATCGATTAATCTTAAAAAATGTATTTTGCTAAAAATCAGAAAGATCAACATTAAACTCTATTGATATTAGATAATTTGACATACCTAGAGTGTCAATTTTTCAATATAATAATAATGAGAATATAAAACAATAATAACATATTCAGTGAATTTTTACGAGTGAATCTAAGGAGGGCAAAATCTACGAATTCCTTACCACTACCTCGTAGAGATATAGAGATTTTTTTGGAAGACTCTCATCTCAAAATATTAATCTCGAAAGTAGAAAACATTAGATTGAAAAAGGAAAAAGAAAAAGAAAAGAAAAATAACTAAAGTGAAAAACAAATGATAATACATAAAGACGATAAAAGTAACAAAATAAAAGATGAACAATAATAATTTATAAAGATACAACTAATCTTAACCTATTATATCACAAAGTCAGACATCATCATATCCCTAATAGCCTACTAACCTTCTACTCTAATACGCAATTTTTACTCTTTTTTCTATCTAAGGTCATGTCTTTAGTGTACTCAATTGTATCATATCATGTCTAATCACCACCTCCAATATTTTTCAGTTTAACAGGAGCGTCAACGCATCTCCTAGCAGGAGCATCAACACATCTTCTAACTGGAGCGTCAGCACTTCTTTTCTACACATTCCCAAACTATTGAAGTCTCGTTTCTCTCATTTTATTTGTTATAGAGGTCACTCCTAATTTCTCTCGAATGATTTCATTTCTAATCTTTATTACCCTAGTATGTCAACACATTTTCATCTCTACAACCTGCTTCTTCTGAATATATGAATTTTTGACTTGACAACATTCTACCCTATATACCAAAGACGATCTAACCACAATTCTTTAAAACTTATCTTTTAATTTTAAGTGGTATTTTACTTAATGGAATTTGGGAGACAATGGCACGTGAAGAAGCAAGATCACACGTGATTTCATGAATATTTAATTATTTGTGGCATTTTTTGATTGGTTCATGCTTTAATACATATTAATGAGAATATTAATTTAATAAAATAATTATATAATGAATTATTTAATAACTGTCATAATTCACACTCTTTGCTGGGAATTTTTCATATTCCACAATTGTACAGACATATGATGGCTGTTTTCATTTTGGTCATGATTGTACCTTTAATTTAAAAGAAATAAATTTAATTAAATTGTTTTTTGACTGCCAACTGAAGAGGTAGTCAGCAAGCAAAGAGAAAAATTTATGCCAATTCAATTTTATAATTACCAACTTGGAGTAATAATAATAATAAATAAATAATATATGAGTCAATTTCACTGACTCCTCAATATTTAAGGGTGGGGAAATAATATATATTTTTTATATATCTGTGAGTATTATTAAGGTTTATGGAAGAAATGCTTGGTTAAAAAAACATGAGTCAATATTCTATTTGAGTGCTTATAATTATGCAAATATATGATTTATAATGAATAGTGTATATGTATATATAATTAATACATACACATCTAATAAATAAGAGTTATATATTTTTATATTTTAGTTCATAAATAAGAGTTATATATGTTTATATCATTTTCACTCAACATGTGGAAGGGTTGTTTGTAACAGTTCATCTTTAGATAGAAGTCTTATATCGATAAAACATAAGAGAGATGTTAGGTATATAAGTAAACAAGTCTTATATGCGTTTTAGGTCAAAAATAAATAATATTACTAGCAGGTCGGATCGTTACGGATGATATCAGAGTCATTCATATGTCATTATTGTCGATGTGAGTCAGAGTTTAACAGAATTTAGGCAAATTCCAACGAGGCGAGCTGAATCAAGGCAAATCTCATAAGGTGGGGTAAACCTTAGATAAGTAAACAGGACTTACCTAAAATACATATATATTAGATGTTGAATCTCCTTGACTAATTCATGTGTCTATTTTTTTAGATTTTAAATTCTCTTAGTAAAAATTCTGGTTCGACCACTATCTGTTCCTTTCTTTTGTCTCATTTATAAACTCTTGTTTCTTGCCACAAGCCTCACCTAATATAAAGCCGCAAAATATTTCTCTAAATTCTTTCTTGTTTCTACATCGTCCATCGTAACAACCGCTACTATCTTTTTTGGAATAGCCACATCCCCTTGAAAGAAGGCAATTTCTATTTTGGGTTGTACAGTTCGTTAAAAAATGGGTCATGCAGCAATAGTAGTAAATGAAGTGCTTATGTGATGACTAATAGGTACTTTCTCCGTCCCATATTATAAAGGCATCTTATTATAAATATTTATCTCATATTATAAGGATACTTACTAAATTAAGATAAAATTAACTATTTTGTTCCCATTTTATCCTCATCATTAATTAGTGTATTATTAATTTTTTTCCTAACTTAATTTAACGTACATTGATATAAATAAATGATAAAATGATAAAATCTATTAATATATTGATAATTCTTAATAATCATGTCAAATAGAAAGTACCTTATAACATGAGATGACAGGAGTAATAGTGTGGAAAATTTTTTACTTCTATTTTTTTAAGTTATCATTGTAATTTTCTGTCTAGAGTCAAATGATACAAATTTTTACTAATCCTTAAAATAAATGTATTTACTGACGTGATAGGCATTTGTGCACAATCAAATCCAATTTATTTGTTGAAGGTGCCACATCAGCATAAAAATCAACTAAAAAATAGTCTCTCTATCTCATATTAACTGAATTTATAAGGTAATACATATATATTAAGAAAAACATTTAAAGACAAAATTTACATCATACTTTCCACTATTGCCCTTTGTAAAATTATAAATATATAGTGTAATTGATTTCCTAGAAAATATAAAAGTTCAATTAATGCAAGGACGAATATGGAAAAAATTTCAAACATTCATCTTGAACTTTAAAAAATTCAACTATTTTGAACGTTGAAAAAAGTTTCAAAAATTCAATTATCGTGAGACAGAAAGAGTAGTAAAATCCCAACTAAATTAAGATATGTTGAAATTTCGATCCATCATCTGAAACAATTATCATGCGGTGAGAACCAAAAAGAGAGAAGTACTTTTGGGTTTACTAAAAGTGGAGAACAAAATTATGAGGAGACGCATGAAGAACATAGAGTAATATGCAGTACTCCCTTAACTTTTATGTTCCAAACGAAACTATTAACAATTTTCGAGAATCTTTTCATTATTATTATTGACTATTGTTACGTACCTGTGTTTTAAACAATTTTATATTTTCCTCTATCATATTTATTTATTAAAAACACTCTTGAACTTATTACGAATTATTAATTTTGTTCATAAATTATTGATAGATTTAAAAAAAACTCTCAACTTGGCGAATTGGGCTTAGATACACCCCTTCCATGCCACATGACATAACAAGTAAATACAATTTATTTAAAATGCGTGAAAGATTAAAAAAATATCACATCAGCCTTAATTTTTCTCATATTTTTTTAAAAAAAGAAAATTTTCGTGCAACTTTTAATTATCAAATTAGTAGAATACTCTTATTCTTCTTCTTATTTAACGTTTCCTTCATAATAGCGATCTCAAAAACAGTTTTTTTTTCATTCTCATTTTCAAATTGTTTGATTCTCTTCCTTTTCCTATTTTGTTTATGATTTTTTTGTGTCAATGTGGACTTCCGACAATGTTAAAATTTCATGGTCGGATGACAATCTCATAAGAAAATTTTGCGATTGTAAAAATATGGCAATAAATGAAGTTCTACAAAATTTCAAATCAAAATTTAATAAGTTACAGAAATATGAAATTGCAGGTTGTTTTTAAGTCTATCAATACTTTAGGAACGAAGCAAATAATTTGTGCCAAATTTGAGAGTGTATTTAAGTTCACTTCACCAAGTTGAGAGGTATTTTTAAATCTATCAATATTTTAGGGACGAAACTAATAATTTGTGATAAGTTCGAGGTGTATCTAAGCTTAGTTCACCAAATGCAGCGGTGTTTTTAAGCCTATCAATAGTTTAGGGACAAAAATAATAATTCATGACAAGTTTAGAAGTGTTTTTAATACTTCTATCTTTTAATTTTATGTGCTTTGAAAATTATAAATAAAATAAGGAATTTTATTCATTTACCCTTTACACTCCTTTGAAAAGAAACTTTTTTGGAGTTTATACATTTGTTTAAATTTTCAAAAATATTAGTTATAGCAGTAAAATAGAACTACTTGAAGTAAGATCAACAATTAATATGAAATGAAGATGTTATTATACCTAATTAATTTAGCTTAATTAATTATCATTCTTTCGATTTAAAATAAGTTAATTATTCATTATTTAAAAGAATTTTTGAGTTTATTAAACACATTTATCGTTTTCATTTAACGAGATTTTTAGTCACTTTACATATTAGGTTCCAACGAGTACCAACACAACTATTAATGAATTTTGAGTACCATCTCATTATTGTTCTCTCTGTTTGAATTTACTTGTCATATATTTTCTAATATGATCTTTATTTTTATTTGTCATTTTAATAAATTAAGGCAAGCTAAATTTTTTGTACGATTGAGTTAATATATTCAAAAAATATAGTGACTAAAAATTATTTAAGACCATATGAATTAATAAGAGTAAAATTTCAAGTCAATTTTAATTAAGATTGACGTGTATAATTAACAGGAGTAACATATTTTATGTAATTAGCTTATTTATGTAATATATATTTGAAAATATGTACAAAATTTTCCAAAATTTTATTCCAAAATATCGAATAAAAATACAATATTCATGTTATTATTTCAAACAAATATTATTATAAGATTTTCTCATTCGTCAAATAACACATGTAAGTTCTGTGAATTCAACAAGACTTATGAATATTTTAATGACAGAAATAAGTACAAGACACAAGCAAATTTTGTCAATTTGGCAAAATCTGTAGAAAATCTAGTAAGATAGCAGAATAAATATATTATTAAAGCGATGACCCACCATCAACTTGTTAACTATTAAAAACAAATAAAAATTATTTTCTTTGTTCATTTTACTTAGTATTATTTGATGTAGTGAAGTCAAAATATATGAATTTTGATCAATATTTTAAGATGTATTTTTTCATCATATTAATATGAGAATGATTGTAACTTATAATATTTTTCATATAATTTTCAATCATTTAAATTTTAGATTTCAAATATTTAATTGAGCTACTTTAATTTAGTTTTGAAGTTTGATCAAGTTAACCTCGAAAAATAAAATAATGACAAATAAAAATAAATAGAGAAAGTAGTTTTAAAGGAGAAGAATTATCAAGCAACATTGTAAAAAGTCTTGAAAGCTCATCCTAATTTAATATCCCAAATCTGAATATTTTTTGTCTGAGATGTCGATATTCAATCTGAAGCCTAATATTCAAGGACAAAGAGTATATTCACAATCTTGCACGATCAAAGCCCCTCACATCAGACTCAAATATTAAATCTAACTCTAATATCATATCAAATTAAATTATATTTTAAAAATTTAAAAATTTCATTATCATCAAATATGAAATCATTTTCATCAAGAATAAAAAAAAACCGAATCATGAATCGTAATCATAACTTTGTGAACAACCGAACCGATGCAAACCTCTCAACCCGGCAGGCGGCAAGTATAATACACGTGAGTGTAGAATAAATAAAGGTAGCGGTGTGCCAAAAATATTACTACAATTAAATGACATGTGATAAATATGGTCCCGCATGCCACGAAAAGGACAAATACGACCTAAAATTAACTAATCATCTTATTATAATCTTTATTACGTTTTCCTAAATTAGATTACCTCCACAATAATAGGAATTATTTTTTATTTATGGGTGCTTAAGGGAAACAAAGGCAGAGACAATTAGTAAAAGAAAAATGTGTCCAAATATCGATGACAAAATAAATAATTTTAACAACATCCAAATATTGCACAAGCTAGTTATATATTATGATATAATTTTTAATTTATTCTTAATATTAATTATAATTATTATTTTTATATTTTTCAAGATATTTTATATATTATAGGGAAAATTATAAAAATATATATTTTTAGATCTAATTTTACCTGAATGTGTCAATCTCTATTTTTATTCAAAAATGTCAACTATTATTTACCAAACTATGCCAAAAAAATTAAAAACAAAAATAAAGGCTAAAAATGTGATATAAATGCTAAGGATGTCACATAAAAGACTAAAGAAGTGACATAAAATTTGACAAAAATATAAATATTTTTAGAGGTTGACATATAAAGATAAAATTGGGTCTAAACATTTATATTCTTGCAATTTTTTCTATATTATATTCAAAAAATGATTTGATAACATTATCTGTATTATGTATTATGATAAATATTATTGGATAAAGAGAGTAAACGAGTGTGTAATTGATGCTGCTCATAGCATACTTTTTAATTAGCGCGTTAAATCTTTCGGTTTATATGATTAAGTTGAAACTTTGAACACGCAAACTTTGCTTTCCGGTACTTTTTTTAAAAAAATATACATAGACTTTTAAAATCAAATAGGGTTAACTATAGTCATTTTTTATTAACAGAAATTTTTATAAATAGCTTAGTCCTAAAATTTAATGTTTGAAATAGCTACAATTTAGATAGTTACATTTAGTAACTATAGTTATAGCAGTGTTTGTATATTTCGCGATACAATTCATGCAATATTTGTATATTCGCTATATAATTTTACAATGTTTGTTATTTCGATATACAATTTGTGTACAACGTTTGTATAATTCACAATCTTATATAATTCGTTATACAATTGGTAGTGTTTGTATATTTCGCTACACAAACGTGTGTATTATAAAAATCCAAACCGTATTATATTGATGTGCAAATTATGAAAACTTAAATTGCAATTAATGCTATGTGTTAATGTAATATATAGATGTGCAAATTATGAAAACTTAAATTGCAATTAATGCTATGTGTTAATGACAAATCGTAATTAATTCAAAATAGAAGAATATTAACTAATTAACTAGTATGTTTGATTAACCATATAATGTTCTTTTTTATTAAAAAGAAACAGAAACCATGGTCCAAAAGAAAGAAAAAAGAAGGAGAAAAGGATTAGGCCCAAAAAGCAAGCCCAATCCGAAAAAAGAAAAGTTAAAGACACATAGGCGAACAAATTAACAACTAAATTAGAGAAAAAATTCTGTTAATTTGTTGAACTCTCTTAGAGTGATACCTAGCAGGATTCTTCAAAATCGAATCGAAATCATTTATTTGATTCTCACTGATTTATCGATAACAAGTTATTGGTTTAATAATAATGATTTAAATATTTTTTATTGTTAGGTTATCGATTTTTAACGATTTTATGTTTTTTCTTATCAGGTTAATCGGTAATCCAAAATAATGATGTTTTACTATTTGTTGTATAAAGTTCTTGATATTTTCATATTTTTATTTTTTACTGTCTCAAAAATTCTCAGTTATTCTACAATGTTTGATTTTGAGCAAAATGCAATTTGGTCATGTATATGGTTTATTTAATTTGTCACCTTATTTCTACGTAATTTTCAGTAATGAATTTTTGTCAAATCTTAATGATGAAATCTAAAATGATTCGATAAATCAGTAACCAATAAGTCAATGTCTTAATAGTTCTATATCAATTTAATATATTTATAAATCGATAAGTCAAACTAATAAACTTCAAAATCAAATCTAATCGACCGATACACCATCCTAATAAGAAGCGTTAAAAAGGTAAATTTTAAAGAAATACTGTACTCAATTTGAAACAAATAAAGTTCAACAGGTTGAATGTGAATGAAACTAAATAAAGGAACCGTCGCCATCAAAAGTTGTGGTGGAGTGATAAGTATTCCTCCATCCTTAATCAGAGATTTTGGATTCGAGCTTCCTTGAGGTACGGAGTCGCCTTTGTTAGGGAATGCTTTACTTTCTAATATGAAACTTTTCAATATGAATTTGAATTTAATCGGATTCTAATGTGGATATCGGACACCATTTCAAAAATCCAAAAAACAAAAAAATGGAACCGTCCAGCAATTATTAAAACTGTTACTCATTAAAGACATGTCACATTCTGGTCCTTCTGGCCTTGAAAATGACAAATGGACCTACAACTCACCAACATTAATGTTTAAAATAGAACTTATGAAGAAGTACATTTTTGTCAAATAAAAATTTGGTCACGATGCTAAAATGCTAAATACAGCGATGACATATTATTTTTCTAGAGTCTTCATGATTTCTATTTTTTGAGTAATTAATAAACAGTTAAGTGATTTTTGTACTAATGCTATTTTCTAAGTTTAGTGTCATAAAAGAATATTTCAGTTGTTGTACTATTGCAAAATAAAAAACAATACAAAGATTAGCTTAGTTTTATTGTATTTGTGGTCTCTTATGCAAACAATAAGGATAGTTTTATGGAGAATTTTTATAAAATAGTCTAAAGTTAAAATTTAATATGGTTAAATAGTTATATTTTATATATTTATACGGTATAACTTTGGTTATGTGATCTAGAGAATAGGAGAGAGACGAGCGAAATTGATAGAGGCAAATAGTACATGTATATTTATCAAATTGTATGTGTATATATGTGAAAAATAATTGCATATGTATAACTAATATGCACATACATTTGTATATCTGGTAAGCGAGATTGGGAGAGGGAGGAGAAGGGCGAGCGAGATCTAGAGAGGGAGGAGAAAGTTGGGCGAGAGAGGGCAGAGAGACAAGAGAAACGAATTGTATATGTATATCTATCGAATTGATTGTGTATATCTATCAAAATAATTATATATATGCAATTGATATACGTATCTAGTTGTATACATGGCAAGAAATTGCAAAGAGAGGAGAGAGGCCAAAGAGAGAAAAAGAGGAGAAAAAATATAGCAACAAAATCCTAACTATAACTATAAGTTATAATTTTTTCAAATTATAATATTATGTTCGCTTAGTTACTTAATTTTTATATATATGTTTCATTTCCAATAATTCGAACGTAGTTTTGACTATTTCCTGTATTCAATATAATATATAGTTTATTAGTTGATTAAAAAAGTAGAGTTTTTTCTTTAAAGATTGAATATTTGGGGTTGTCAAAATTTGATGGTTTCTTTAGCTTCGTCCCAAGTTCTTGGAGTCTGTAAAGATGCAGCTGGAATCGCAGGTACACATCATTTTTTTCTGTGTAATTATTACTATACTTTTTTGTCATAAAAATTTGATCTTTATGGTTGTTTCTGCAAACTGTTTCTTTTAGGAAACAATTCTGAATTCTATATAGAATCATTGCTGTTCTTTTTGGCAAAAATTAAACGATCTTTACTTTGTGGAAGAAAATTCAAGCTAGTAACTAAGTGAACAGCTTTTTTGCTAATATATCAGTGAAGTTGAAGATGTTGTGAGGAAACAATATATGTGGGGATTGGGGAACTGAAAAATGAAAATCCTTTGGCTTTGAAGTAGTCAGTCAAGCTTGTCGCGAAGGCTTGACTAGTGCGGTTTACCTCTACTGTGTGATTTTACGGACTATTATAGCAGATGGGGTTTATCTTGTGCCCACCCGAAGATTAGATGTATATGTGTTGGAGGTGTAAGACATGTATTTATAGTGTAAATACTTTAATTAGATCAAATGCAGATTCAATATTTCAATATAAATGAGTTCAATCTTTAAGATTCTCAGTGTTCAATCGATGTAACGATTCAATTTTAATTTTTACTGAGATTTGAGTAGGTTTTACATTATCCATACTACCACAACATATGCAATATAGTACCACAAGTGGGGTTCTAGGGAGGCTTGGTTGTATGCAAGGGTAGAGCGGCTGTGACAGACTCTCAGCTCAAAATTATGGTTTTGGACAAACCGATAACCAAAAGGCTACATCCGCTTCCTTGGATGTTTGTTAAAACATCAGGAGTGTTTAAACAGACACAACTGTAATTTTTCTGAACGGGTACTTCCAATGGTCATCTTTTGATTTAAATTGCCTTCTGTTCAATTTCCTATCACTAACTGCACAGCTGCACCAAACGATGTTTCAAACGGGTTGATCATCCCTGTGTTAGTGAATGGCATGAGAAAAATGTCGGCTTGTAGTTTCCGTTACATTGATCTATTATTGTTTGCTTGTTGTGTGTACTGTTTAGCTCTAAACCTCTTAATTTCTTTCCCGTAGACGAGGTTAAGCCTGTAAATTAACCATAGATGAAATTAAGCCTGTAAATCTGTAACTTTATCGCGACTTGAGGGAAAAAGTTAACCATCTTAGCTGCTTGTTGCAGGGAATATCTTTGCTTTTGGATTGTTTCTATCTCCTGTGTGAGTCTTAAGCTTTCCATACTTTGCACTTCCATAATTACTTCTTTCTCCATTATCCAGTATCATTTCATCTTTGTTTTCAGGCCTACATTCATGAGAATAATGACGAATCAATCAACTGAACAGTTCTCGGGATTGCCGTACATATATGGTCTCTTAAACTGCTTAATTTGTGCCTGGTATGGCACTCCTCTCGTATCTACCGACAATTTGTTGGTTACGTCAGTCAATTCAGTTGGTGCTGTTTTTCAACTTGCCTACATTGTACTTTATGTAACGTATACCGAGAAAGAGAAAAAGGTTGATAATCTTCTGTTGTAATAAAGCAGTTTTGTAGTCGTTCATAGCGTGACCTTTTAATCTGTATGCCCATCAATGTTGTTTGTAGTTCAGGATGCTCGGATGGATACTCACTGTCTTTGGCCTATTCACGATTATTGTACTGGGAAGCTTGTTGATACTTGATCTGGAACTCCGACACGTCATCATTGGCTTCCTGAGTTGTGCTTCCTTGATATCAATGTTTGCCTCCCCACTGTTAATCATTGTATGTGTAACCATTGACATTCAGATTCTCTATCAAGTTCTCATTCCCTAACGTTTTTTCCGTGTATATACTGACTGACTTGTATTCCAGAATCTGGTGATCAGGACCAGGAGTGTTGAATACATGCCATTTTGTCTGTCCCTCTCCACCTTCCTAATGAGTGCTTCTTTCTTTTTATATGGAATTTTCAGTTTCGATCCCTTTATATATGTGAGTTTCTTTCTCTTACTTGGAAAATTTCTGAAGCTTTTGTCTTTTTACCTCTCGTCTGACTCAAACTATTTCTACTTAAATTTCAGGTACCAAACGGCATTGGAACACTTTTAGGAGTGGTACAGTTGTCTTTATTTGCACATTACAGAAATTCTTCAAGGCGGGACTCTGCTGAAGGTTTTATAGTGTCTTACTCATAAACTAGAGGTTTAAGAAAGTCGCATCTTGTGCATGAAAAAACACGTAGGATGAAAGGTAAATTCTCGATCCCTTTCATCATCTGCTGCATCCAGAAGAAAGGGAAAAGGAATAAGCTAGAGTTTTGTAGGATTAGAGTTTTGATAATTGTAACAGATTACGAAGATGGTGTGATTCAGAACTCAGCTGTTAAATACCGAGTTTCCCTGCCTAAACTCTAGTTCTATGGCACCTGACAGTTTGATGTGCCTAAGCTGGTGAGTTCCTACGTCAAACTCAAGTTCATACTATAATATCAAATATTTATATATATTTCATCGGTTCCTCGATATATATATACAAGATCCAGACAAAAGTTACTGAGTTCACGTGAACTTCTAAGTAATAACCTGATGATGAGGCTGGTAGTTTGTGTGCCTAAGATTGTTTTTGTCTCTCAACTGATATGGAATAAGTACAGTGTTCATCAGCATCCATTATTTTGATAGTAAAAACTGTTCGGAATCATTTCTCTGATGCTTTTGTCTCTTAACCAATTTATGTTTTACCTGATGATAGTTGAACCAATTATCGGCTTGTCGAAGTAGCCTGGCCTCTTTGATCATAAAGAATTAGACCACTGAACTTTGGCAGCTCACACTTTTCACCCATAAGTATAGGTCTTTTCCACACAGGTGAAGCTGAACCACGGTTTTCCCAACCAGAATCAGCTTCAGTTAACTGATCTCCGCTAACGAGCAATGGTGAAGGTTTCTCTTTCTGGCTCCACCTCACAGAGTTTGTTAACACTTCCTTCACCGGACCCAACTCTGCTCGTGGCTCTGAACAATCTATGTCTGTTGAATCATCAACGCGCTGTTTTTGATTCTCTGTTCTCCTTCTTACATGTCTCCTTAAAGCAGCAATAATGCAGGTTCCAATAACTAAGGAACAGGTGCATATTACCAGTAAAGCTATAGCTCCTCGCTTCGATATTTTCCAGTTATCTTCTAAATTCCATATTGCTTCCATGGTGTATATCAAGTATGAGAAAAATCGATGAAAGTTCAGAACTTGATATGATGATTAAAAGAATGAATTTTGTGTATATATTTGGAAGGGAAAAAACTAGTCGTTATGTTTTATTTGCTATCTCTAGGCTCCTTTGCGATGTTAACTTTTATTTGGTGCTTGAAAATTCCATGAAGTGGGGTCTTCCCATTGAATAATTTGTCATTAGCCGTTTGCTATTACTAAATTAATCCGAATTTGTTATTGTAAGCTATTTTTTTCAGACACATAGCTCACCAAAGTGGGAGGGATCAAATTAAATACATCAATAATATACGAGGATTTTTCAAAAAGAGTAAATACGTGAAATGTAATGAGGTAAAAGTAACTATAGTTCGCTAAAATTATGATTTGTAGCTATATATCATAGGAGAGAGGTGAGTGAGATCGAGAGTGGCAAGCGAGCGAGGGTCGAGAATGATGAGAGACGAATTATATATGTATCTATGACAAAGAATTGTGTAGATATATAACTAATATACATATGTATTTGTATATCTGGCAAGCGAGATTGGAAAAGGGAGAAGTGAGGCAAGCGAGATCGAGAGAGGGAGGAGTGAGGAGAGCGAGAGAAGGCAGAGAGTAGAGACATGCGAATTATATATATATATCTGTCGAATTGAATATGTATATCTACTAAGTAATTGTATAAATGCAACTAGTATACATACGTATTTGTATATTGACAAGAAATTGTAAAGAGAGATGAGAGAGAGAAAAACTAGCAACAAAATCTAAATATAATTATAAATTATAATTTTTTCAAAATTTAATGGAATAATATTAATACATATCATATATTTGCATAGTTATATAATTTATCTATAATATATACAGTGAAATCGTACAAATGAGATCAGAACATGATATATTGCAAGGGATCAAATTAAATAATGAAAGAATTATATTGAAAAAGTTTTTGGGGCCAAATTATAGGCAAGATATAACCAAAATCCATCAAATAAGAGGGTCTGTTTGTAGTAATTGTTAGTTTGAGAAGATAGGTAATATTTTTTTATTTGAAATGTCTAAGAAATAGTTATCTCAAAAGATGACAACTTTATAAAGCAAATATTAAAAAGTATTGATTCGAATTGAATTGAATTAGATAAATTAAAAATTAAAGAATAAAAGTAAATTTAATTGCCAATAATATTCGCTTAATTACTTTCAATTATAATTATATTAATTATATTTTTAAAAATTTAATAAATTTTGAAAAATATAACATAATAATTAGAGAAAATAGCTAAATAAGTCCCTTGGATTTCCAACTACACATTTATACTTACCGGAGGTCCTATTACCTCCCTGAACTATTTTAAAGTGAAATTATTTACTCCCTAAAATGTTATTACCAGTTACGTGTATTGTGGTGAGAGACACGCGCCTGACACGTGTATTTCACCGATTATTTTTTTTTAAAGTTGTTTTACACCTTTTTCTTCTTTCTTTCTTTCCCAAGTTATTTTTTAAACCTAAACCACCATTTTTTATCTCAAAATTTCTTTATATATCTAATAAATTAAAATCAAACCTACTGAAGACCTTAAACCTCAATATCAAAATCAAAACAAAAAAAACACGCACTAATTTTGTACTATTCTAATGGTTCTATAAAGTTTTGAACACACCAAAAAATGGTATTGAACAAACTCAGTTACTTCTCTTTCTTCTTGTTACTCTTTAGTCAATGACTTGAAAAAAAATCAATTAATGGGTCTTTTATCGAAATAATTTTGAAAATAAATTGTTCTCCATTAATGGATCTGTTACCCAATAATTTCTTCTCTATTTTGACATTAAAGTTCCATCTTATTGATTTTCAATTTTAATTTTGAGTTATCGTTAAATTTTTAAACTACTTAAAAGTAAAGGTACAGAAAAAAATATGTTATTTGAGAATGAAAATTGGCTTAGTAAGAATAATTAGGGACGAGACCTAGTGGTGGAGGTGGGCTGCCACCATTGTTTCACGGTTAAAGAGGAAAAGAAAGAGGAGGAAGAAGATAAAAAAGAAAAAATAAATAAGAATAAAGAGAAATATAAAAATCTAAATAAAAAATCAAAAGTAATATAAAATAAATAAATTATTTATAAAATTAAAGTTTTAATTATTTTTGTTGCCACTCACTCTCTTTAAGACAGTGAACTATACCTTTTTTGCCAACTCAACATTTAGGGAGTAAATAATTCTACTTTAAAATATTTCAGAGGATAATAGGACCCCCGTGAAGTATGAGTGTATGGTTAGAAATCCGACTATACGTTGAAGGTTTATTTGGCTATTTTCTCTAATAATTAATAAGAAATTATCAACAAATTATTTTTTCCCAAATTAAAAAAAATTAACTAAAAACACCTTTCCCTACGGACTCGTACGTGAAAAGTTACTTCCAGTAAATGCAACTTCTAATTTTTTTTCCCTTTAAACGAGGTGCAACATCTCGCTTTTCTCGCTTCAAAATAATTAATGGTCTAAGGCAATTTCATATCTAAAAAATAATTTCTACAAGAATAAAATAATATATATATACTAGTGATAAAGACTGTACATCATACGAGCTTAATATATATATATATATTTTCAATTTATGTTACTCAGATAAAATTTAGAGAGACAATAATTTAATTTAAATATTTTAAATTGCTATTTATCTAATTTATAGCATTTTTTAAAAATAGTTTTCAAAAAATACATATTACTTCCTTCTTTATGTTACACTAATAGAATTTTGAGAATCAATCAAACTTTCGATGCTTCTTTAAATATTTAAAATAATTAATAATCGTGATTTACAAAACTCTTTTTGTTATTTTAAATAGTATATGAAATTATCTTGGCATTGAAAAATATGTCACGAATCACGTGCAACCCATTTGTCATAGGTAAGGTTGCATATCTGGCTGTTAGGTTTGATTTTGAATTTTATTGGTTCGACTTATCGATTATCACTTTGTAAAGATGCTAAACTGTTATAGAACCATTAAAGTGTTGACTTATTAATTATTGGTTTATCGAATATTGATCATTACCAATTGAGTTATTGATTTAACCGTTAAGATTTGACAAAAGATTGTTTTTATTAAAAATTACTTAAAAATAAGGTGACAAATCAAATGAACTATATATACAAGTTGACAAATTGCATTTTGTTCAAAATCAAATACTATCACATTGTAGAATAATTGAGAGCTTGAGATAATAAAAAATAAAAGTATGAAACCTTTATTTATCAAAAAGCAAATATATGATTATTTAATTTATTATTGGGGTATCGGTTAACCCGTTACGAAAAAACCTAAAATCATTAAGAATCAATAACCCAATAATAGAAAAAATTCAAACCGCTACTGAAACTGCTAAACCAATAACCCGTTATCGATAAATCAATAATTTTTTTCAATCTGGTTAATCAGTTTTAGTTGAATTTTGAATAGCCATGGCTGTAGGAATATAACTAACAATAAATACAATGATCAACATGTCTCAAGAACCATTTATTCATGTAACAAAAGCCAATTAATTAACTTAATGATATTGATATTAAATCGAATAAGATCGAGTGTATGTCTTATGATCACGTGCATATACCGACATGTCTCAAGAATCACTTGCATGCAACGACATATCTTAAGAACCATGTGCAATGAATCTGTCATAGAATTAGTACTAACAATAAATACAATAACGTAAGAAATACGCTCATGTGCCGACATGTCTCAGGAACCATTTTTTCACTTATAATCTGAAGTCAAATTAATTAACTTAATAATATTAATTTTAAATCGAATAAGATCGAGTGTAAACTGTAATAATCTTAAAAATACGTTCATATGTCGATATGTTTGATGAATCATATATAACACATCTGTCGAATGACTAGTACTAACGATATATGTAACGACCTTAGAAATAAGTTCATGTACCGACATGTCTAAGGATCTAACTAGGACTAGTATACTAACAAATAAATACAAAATTATTTGTTATTTTACCTAGTATAAGCATTAGGTATTTTTGTTCCTTCCCAGCGCAAGCTGAATAGGGTGCTCTTCACAACTTAACATTTTATATCGCCTTCATCAGGTTGGTTCAGCTCTCTCTGTTCATCTCGTCCCAGGTATGTATATGTATCTCCTTCATCTTTTGTGTTTACTGTTGTGTTTCTTCGTTTAATCTTGCCTCTTGCTCGAATTTGTGTTCTCTTCTGTGCGATTTTGGGGTAGAAGTTTTGTTTTCTCTCAGAGTATTGATTTAAGGCCTAGGGTTTGGTGTGGGGATGGAATTCAAGCACTAACACCCCTTTATCCATCATAGTTTTCATAATTCACTGATATGAATTGGTGATTCCTTTTAACAGATATATATTTGACCTTTTTCATAACTGAGAAGATGGCTGGTCGAAATAGAGGGCCTCCAATTCCGATGAAAGGTGGTCCTCATGGTGGAATTCCTCCGCCAATTCATGAGCCTCCCTTTGCTAGAGGTCGTGTGCCGGTGCCTCATCCAGCATTGCTTGAAGAAATGAGAGAACCACAGTTTGGAATGGGTGCCAGGCCAATGCCTCCACACCCGGCTGTTCTGGAGGAACACCTGGCTACTCAGCATGATGAGATTCAAGGATTATTAGTTGATAACCAGAGGTTGGCTGCAACTCATGTAGCACTGAAGCAAGAAGTGGAAGCTGCTCAGTACGAACTTCAGCGAACTGATCAGTATGCCCGCGCTCTGCGTATGGAAACTGATGTGCAGTTGAGAGAACTTTATGAGAAGTCTGCTAAGATGGAAATGGATCTTCAAGTAGCTGATGGTATGAGGTCAGAGCTTATGCGGGTGCACTTGGATATCAAGGAGTTTACAGCTGCCAGACAGGAGCTTACTGGCGAGGTCCAAAGAATGACACAGGATTTGAGCAGAATGACTGCAGATTTACATCAGACTCCAGCAATAAAAGCTGAAATTGCAGGTCTAAAACAAGAACTGCAGCGAGCAAGGTACTTTTGCCCAGGGTTCTGCTTTCTGTGGAACATTTTCAAATTGACAGTTGCTTACTGTACTCTTGTCTTACAGGGCAGCTATTGAGAATGAGAAGAAAGGGTATGCAGAAAACTATGAACATGGTCTGGTTATGGAGAAAAAATTACTAACGATGGCTCGAGAGCTTGAAAAACTTCGAGCTGAGGTTGCCAATGCAGAAAAAAGAGCTCGAGCAGCAGCTGCTGTTGGGAATCCAGGTACTTTCCTTATTCAGGTTCAGAAAACTGTAAAATGCAGATATGAAAAAGCACAGTGAAAGATCCATCTTCTGATGGGGACAAATTTTCCTTGCTGTTGTGTTTATCTGTGGAATTGCCTTTGCTTGATAGAGCCCTTTGAAGCATGATTGAATAGTGATGTTTTAATGTATTAAGCTGCTATATGGTTCATGTTGTTTCCTGGTTGGCTATTTGAATTATTGCTTCATATCAGAATTCAGAGTTTTTCTAATAATATTTGCCTTTAGTGTATAGTAGAATTTATCAAATTTTAAATTAGGCTTAACTTCTTCACAGGCTTCTTTGGAGTGTGTTGAAGTTGCTCAATATAATACTGTTTAACTCGTCGTTTGTTTAAAAAAAATAACGGAAGTTAGGTTTGGAATATTTTATTGGAGGTTCAAAATCCTGAACAAGCTCAGTAGGACATGATTTCTCCAATTGGTGCCCCATTTAATTCAGACAGGAAGAGACACACATAATCTTTCGCAGTTTCTGCTTTAATATTTCTCTAGTTTATTGGACATGGAATATTAGTACTGTACCAGTTTTATGAAGTTCATCTTTACCTGCACAGGTGCGGGTTACAATGCAAATTATGGGAATCCGGAGTCTGGTTATCCAGGGAATTATTATCCTGCTAGTTACGGGATGAATCCTATGAACCCTGCTCATGCTGTAAGTAATTCTCTGTTGGTTTTGACATTCAATGAGATTATGAAGGGTGCAGAAGGCCAGCATTATTCTCCTCTTCTTCATTTAGATGAAATTTGACTTTTTTTTTAGTATTTTATTTTCTAAGTTTAGTAATTCTTTTATATTTTAGGTGCAGGGTGGAGCTGAAGGCTATTCTCAATATGGACATGGACCTGGTGGTTGGGGTGGTTATGATGTGCAGCGAGCTCAAGGACCCAGATAAACTAGTTCATGTAGGCTGTCACATGGTTTGTGCCTTCTACTTTCCGGTACCTGAAATTGAATCTTAGAACTAGATTTGAAATGTTATACTGAATGATCTGTTTGAGAAATAGTTTTTGTGCTGAGATTGTTGTTTAATGTTGTGACTGTCTTGCTTCTTGTGAGAAAAGTTTTAGCTGCCTGCTGGATTTTTATTAATGTCCGTTGTATCTAATCTAAATAATTGTCTGCAAAATCAGTAAATTACGTTTTTCGATATGCAGTCGCTTGAACTTCAGCCTCGTCGTATTCACTTATAACAAATAGTAAATTTACGTCTTTAGCGACATTGCACTATTAAAGCTTGCTTAGAGTTGATCTTCTATCAGATTTAAAATTGCGGGAAACCTCTGGAGAAAGCATATCAAGTCTCTGTCAGATCTTGAATGCATTGAAAAATAATCTTTTGTTCTTACAACGACTAGGCCTCAATCTCAAGCTAGTTGGGGATGGCTGAATGGGTTTGTAATGTTTCAATACTCTATATTTAAGGATTATCAAAATTGGAGGTTCTCTACTATACCCTAGTTACTATATTTATCAGAATTTACAAAGGCCTCATTTGTTTGAACTTAATAAAGGTCTTGATTTGAATTTTAGATCTCAGTTATTAAGTCATTTTTTTAGTTCCGAGTCTTAGTCCAGATTTTAACCATTAAGTGAGTTTTTTTCTTATGTTTTTGCCACTTAATGAGTCTTGCACTCCAGGTACTCTATTTTCGTCTTGCTTAAATGTGCTTACCATCGTTTCTATAGAACTTGATTTTCACTTTGCCTGGGTATCCTCTTTATCACATAATTATGGCACTATTCCATTTTGATCATCATACGATAATGCTATTTCCTCTGTCTCATTTTATGTGGCATCATTTGACGTGGCACGGTATTAAAGAAAAAAGGGAAGACTTTTAAAATTTGTGGGCTAAAACAATTCTTAGATATTTGTATGGCTGAGAATTATTTCATTAAGGGTAAAATAAGAATTTTAAAGTTAATTTATTTTCAATTAGAGTAATGTGACATTCTTTTTGGGACAAACTAAAAGGTAAGGGTGCTACATAAAATGAGACACTGGAAGTAATTGCTAGGCATAACATCTATCATTTTGCTCTTGTGGAATACTGAGACTGCATATCTAAACTGTCTACATTAGGTACCTCAGTTCCATCTAATCTCAGATCAACTTCATTCCTATCTTGCTGCTAGTGTGTATTTTGTCTTATTGCTACTTCCTAAGTTCCTTACTCTCTCGAGTGCCTTCCCGTTGTTCAAGCTTTTGATGATGAAAAATGTGAAGGAACACTGTCTTTCATCATGAAAGCAAATGAAGTCACTTAATCAAGTATAAAGATTCATTTATGGATTTGGTTGTCTACCACGCCTAAAAGTGGACAGGCATTATGTTTTCCTCTTCATAGGAAAAAGTTCTGGGAAGCTTTTAGGTGATTGGTCTTTTTTTTTTATTATAAAAAAAGATTTGAATGCTCAGTATAGTTATTGTGCATAGGGTCGGTTTGTTTGCAGACAAGGTTATCCCAGAATTGTAAATTTATAGTCCTATAACCCTGGGACTAATTTATCCCCTTGGGTGGGATAAAATAACACCATGTTGGAGGTGTAAATCCCAGTTATGCATTCAACAAACAAATATAAAATTTAATCCCAAACTGAATCCTGGTATATCCCACCTTGCTATTGCGTGGGGGAGGAGGATGGGTTACCAAACTAGTAGGATATGTTTGACATTAAAAGATTACAAATCATACTGTCTCTCCGCCAAAAGGATATTGCTTGTCTGTATGTGTTGTAATTAGATGTCTAAATTAGTTTAGCTGGTAAGGCAGACACTTTTCTTAGAGCTAGTTCAGTAGCGTATTGCAGATTCCATGTGCCTTTTTACCTTTATCATCTTATCAGCTTATTACCTTTTTTTACCTTTACCATCTTCTCATAAAATCTTGATGGCTTTTGACTTAAGTGTGCATTCAAGTATTTGAGGTTCAAAGTCTGTTTGCAAATTTGTGAATAAACACTTGTTCTTGTACTGTGTTGGTGCATCAAAGTTGAGTAGGTACAGAGTTCCATTCTGCTTTACTTTGTGTGTCCAAAATAACTTCAAGTACGGTATATGGTAACTTTCTAGCAGCGCTTGTTGTGATCCGTTCTCTTCCCCTTATATATGCTGGGAGGAGTTGCAGTTTCTGTATGAACTTGCACTTGTGGATGGAGATATGAGATTTACGATAATTCTCTAACCTGACAGCGTTTTAAGTTAGCCAGGAGCTCTACCAAGTTCTGAGTATGAACCTCGAATTGGGGCAAAGGTGAACATTTTGAAGTGGTCTTACCTCTTGATACATTGTGATATCCTTTAGGTACACAGACCCAGGACATGTACATCTGAACTCGTGTGGGAAGAGGGTGTGCTCTGGGGTGGCAGCTTTATTGCCATAACTTTCCTCCTAGAAACCATACTGCTCAACCCATTGTTGCACCCCAGCTCAAAAACAAGGGTGAAATGTCTACATGCTCAATAAGGGTAAATTCTTTCATCCTTAATTAGTAAAGACAAGACGCTGACCTCCAATATCTAAGACACCAGAAAGCTGAAGCTAAATTGAGTTGGAAAGGGAAAGATTAACTGAAAAGGAGGAGAATTGTATGAGGTTGAATTTTGGGAGATAATCTAGCAGTGTTTCTACGAGCTTTTTTTCTTGCTCAAGTAGTGCAAGTACTTCTTGATATTTGTTATTCTGTTCTATTGCTCCGTTGATTCTGTGAATTCTAGTTTGTAGTTGAAGCCACTGTTTATTTGGTCTCATGGTTTGATCTGCTTGGCAATATTCTCTTTTTTAGGTGTCCAAAGGTGTTCTTGATTCGCCTTTATATTCCAATGCTCTTTTTAAGGACCTCTGCATTGTAATTGATATTCTAATGCTCTTCTTTATTTCCAGGTTATAACCAGTGTCTAAATGAGTTCATCGAGGACACTTGAGCATGAAATTTTCGGGTGAGTATTTACTTGAACTTATCCCAACATCTCATACTTATACTTACTGATTGACATGCAAATCTCAAAATAAACTAAGAAATCCCTGGCAAACATGGAAGATGTAATGTAAGCATACGAACACTATTTTGAGTTACCGCAAGCTAGTTGTGCTGCAAATATGGTTATTGTGCAGGAATTCTTATACCTCGTAAAAAACATTTAATTGAGGCAACTTCTCTCATATCTTATTTTCCTTTAGATATGCTTTTAAATGAGTCATTTCTTTTTATTACTTGTGGTTGTGTTCATGAATTGAATATATCATACTCTTGGCCTTCATGAGGACAGAGTTGTTTGTTTTTACATATCATCTAATAAAATTTTAGTTGTTGTATGCAACAGGCAGAATCCAGTTCAAGTGGTACTTATAATTCACTCTGGCTTCAACTGATTTATGTGCTAGCCAGTTTAGCAGTTGATAGCAATGTGGATTTTCCACCACAACTTGTTTATGAACAAATTGCTGGAGATGTTTATATCTCCTTGTGAATTGTGATGCTATTTTGTGGCACTTTTTGCAGTTATATACCCTTGTTTGTCCCAAATTAGTTGTGCTGCCTTGACTGGGGCAAATCGAAAATAGTCAAATTGGATTATCAAAAAATTCTTACTGTGTTGTATTTTGAAACTAGACTTTAAAAAAAATCATAACTAGTAGTATAAAATACTCCATATGCTAATAGTATTTTGAGGGTCTTTCGGAAACAACCTCTCTATCTCTGTGTATCTCTGTGACAGAGATAGTGGTAAAGTCTCCATATATTTTTCACTGGGTATATTATCGTATTCTCATAGTATTTTTTTGACACTATCAAAGGGTGTGGTGCAGCGGGGGGATTACTCTTCCCTTAATCAGAGTTCCCGGATCGAGCCTTGAGAATGAAAAAATTTTTGGTAGCGAGTACTTCCTCCCAAATAGGGCTTTACACGGTACGAATTCGGATATAGTCATGCTCCAATGTAGGTATCAAATATTGAGTGAGAAGAAAAAAGAAGCATTTCTCAATGTAAAGGACAACTATGGTTTTAAAAACCGTCAATATCGACATAAAACGATATGATTTATCTCATTATTGCTTTTACAAAATTCTAAATACATGATTTTTTTGGTTTGTTTTTTTGTAACAATCTTAAATATCGGAAAGGAGGCAATAATTACCCTTTTTCTGAGACTAGTTACTCCAATAAATGATCTCTATAGTTTTGTAAAAAAGATTTAACCAAGTTTAAGAAGTTCGAAATGATATCAAATCATTTACATGTCACATAAATGGTACTGTTTCATTCCAAATTTGTTGAATTTTTGAGATTTTTTTTCAAATGTTTAACGTTTAAGATGAATATTTGAATCTTTTTTCTTCTATATATATTTTTTTATTGAAGTTTTATATTTTTAAAGAGATAAATTACAAAGGATAATATTGAAAAATATTTTTTTAATATGTGTATATTGTCTTACAAATTAAATTATTTTGAGATGGAGGAAGTCTATAAATAGTTAATACTCCTTTCGTTTATTTTTTCTCTTATTATACTAAAAGTACATTTTTACTTTAAAAATATTAAGAGAAGAATATTTTTTTATCTTATTTTATCCTCAAACCTTAATACTACTTATTTATTTTCTAAATTACTTTTTAAGATTTAAAATTAAACATTAATTAGTATGAGTATTGTAATAAAATATTTATATCAATTCATAATTTTTAAGGGTGTGTAAAATTTAAATTGACCAATTAAAAATGAACGAAGGAATTAACGATTAATACTTTAATTTACGTGCCAAAATCTTCAACCACAAAGAGCAATACGACGTCGTTTCATATGCAGAAATTGGCGCAAAATTTAAAGTTTGGAGCCATTTTCTTTCAACTTCCCGCTAAACTGAAACTACAAAACTTCAAAATCAATGGCTGAAATCCAGAATTTTCAAAAACTCAAAAATTTGGCTTCAAATCCTCCCGGGTTTTTTCTTCCCAATCTTCCCTACTTCATCCTCCCTTCTCCCTCTTTTTTCACATCCCATTCTCTCACAATCATCTCAATTTCACCAAAAAAAAAAAAAGAATCAATGGGTGGCAAGCTTCAGTTTTTACCTCCAGCCAAAAGATTCATATTGATGCAACAACAAGATCAAAAAGATCAAAATGGGTCTGTTTCATTATCACAACTCCCTGCGAAAAAGCGAAAATTCTCTCCACCTTTAACCAATAACACTGTTACTACACTCTGTTTGCCTGCCAAGAAGCGTGTTTGGGCTTTTCATCCAGTTGATCTCAATGAGGAGTACAACCCACTTCCTTTCGATGAGGAAATCATCAAAAAGGAAAAGTTAAATAATGACATTGACGTGGACAGCGATGACGATGACGGGATTATCTGTGCTATTTGTAATAGCACAGATGGAGATCCATCAGATCCAATCGTTTTATGTGACGGTTGTGATCTGATGGTTCATACATCTTGCTACGGTCATCCTTTTACAAATGGAATCCCAGAAGGAGATTGGTTTTGCGCTCAATGTTTACAGAGTCCAAACCAAAAATCCTTCACTTGTTGTCTCTGTCCTGAATCTGGTGGAGCTTTGAAATCTACAGTGAATGAAGGTAAATGGGCTCATGTTGTTTGTTCACTTTTTGTTCCTGAAGTTTTCTTTGCTGATCCAGAAGGTCGTGAAGGGATTGATTTCAGTAAAGTTCCTAAAAGAAGATGGGAGAAAAAGTGTTACATTTGTAAATCCAAAAATGGATGTGCTATCGATTGTTCTGAACCGAAATGCCCTTTGTCTTTCCATGTTACTTGTGGATTGAAACATGATCTCTGTATTGAGTATACTGAAGGAAGAAAAAATGGCGGCATTGTTGCTGGATTTTGCAGTAGCCATACTGAACTATGGAAAAAGGTTCAATCTTTTTACCCTTTTTCTTCAATTTTTTCTTGTTTGGTTTTAACTTATGTTCCGTGAACTCAAAATTTAAACTTTATGGATTCAATATATTTAACGTGTTATTTCGTAAGTTATATGTTTTGCTATAATATAAGTTGCAAGTTTTGGGTGTTTTTTTTCACATAAATTTGTGCTACTCAAGAAAATATTAAATTTAGATGAACTCGTTACTGCAGCGATTGTTTGTGTCCCCTTATTTGACCAGGGGCAAATCTAGTCTAGTATATTAATGAGTTCCTTGTGGGGGATACGTGGGTTTGAATGCGAACGAACCCAATTACGTTTTTGATCTTTAGAATTTCTAAATTCCTAATCTTGGGTCTCCTTTTGAAATTGTAGCATGGATTTGCATTTATACGTGTGATGACATCCACTAAATCCATAACAAAAACAAGGTTATGAGTTTTAAATAGTTAAATTCTAATTCCCACACCCCATAGAATTTAGAATCTTCGATTCGTCTCCTTACATGACCATATAAGGAAAATTAATATAATAATATTTGTTTATCGGTGTATAGAAGTTAAATTCTTGTTTATGTTGTGTGTAGGTTGGTTGTTTAACTTAACCTTGGTTCTAATGTTAATGTGTTATTTTTGGGTCCTTTATTGCAGCAACAACAAACTGGGAAGTTCAAGATTGTGCCAAGAGAAGAAGTTGAGAGATAAATAAACATCTATTATTATGAGTCAACAAGAATTTCAAATATAGAAGGACAACATCAAAAATTCGAAAAATATAAATATGAGAATCCTATTTTTTAGTAATATTAGTAGAGTAGTCGATAGAAAATAGTAGTACTAAGTTCTGTACTATTATTTTATTTTCCTTTTTTGTTTTTTTTGGTAGTTATCATGATTTAATGAAATGTTACATTTGGTAGTTAATTTTATTTTGTTTATTAAATGATTAGTTTTTTGAAAATAGACTTTCTATCTCTATAAGATAATAGTATGTTATTGTTGTTACAATCTTAAATGTTTTTACTTTTGTAATATTAGGAGTATATTTTAGGAAAAAAAGTTAATATGTTATAACCAATTTTTAATGTTCCTACAAACAAGAGCTAAAAATTAGGAAGTTCTTGTCAAATGTAATAGATAGAGTTTTGAAAATTAAGGGGTCATTTTATGTAAAAATAAAATGATATTATCAATGTATATATTAGTTAAACTTTTTATTAATTGGTTTATTCAGACAAAAATTCTTAAAAAGGGTTGTTATTTAATAAGACAACATTTACGGATCTTAATTTGGATAAACTCTTACAAATTGAGTTCATGTCCAAATAAATCACCATATCAACCTTATAAAATGGGATTAATTTTTCTTTTTAACAATCTAAATTTCATGAAAATATTGAAAAACATGTCTTCACGTTTGAGATTTTGGGTGTTTTTCCAAGTAGTTTTAGTTATATTTTTTGGTTCGTCATCATGTAATTGTGAAGTGAAATCAGCAGTTGGAGATCCAGGGATGAGAAGGGATAATTTAAGAGTTGCAATAGAGGCATGGAATCAATGTAATGAAGTCTATGAAGAAGCTCCTAATATGGGAAGTCCTAGGCATGCTGATTGTTTTGATCTTCAAAAAATAAATAATAGGAGTAAGTAATACACACTATTATTCTTTTTTACTTTTTTTCCATTCGATGTTTGATATTCGTATGGTTGGGAATTTCGCACTAAGAGTAAAATGCTTTCCAGCAAAAGCAGTTCTATATCTAGAACGTGAATCTAAAACCTCTAGTTAATACTCCCTTCGTCTTAATATAACGGACTTTTTAGAGTTTTTTTTAGTGTTTAAATTATTTGAATTGTTCAAATTTCAAGATAGATGTTTGAAATTTGTTCAAATATTACCCTTCCCTTTAATAAAATTAAATTTTTTT
>JAOTQR010000097.1:21415130-21431933 GCA_025774065.1 Solanum ossicruentum | reverse complement strand
CTATGAGGTAGCGGTAAGGTCTGCGTACGATCTACCCTCCCCAGACCCCACTTGTGGGATACTACTGGGTATGTTGTACAATATTCTTATTCTAAAACTTTGTTTTCCCCTTAAACAGCTGTGGTTAATCTGAAAAATTTTGTTACTTGCACATTATCAACTTTTATCACCGCATATTTGAGACGAGCGTCTTTCGAAAACAGTTTCTCTATTTTTATGAGGTAGTGGTAAGTTCTGCGTACATTTTACCCTCTCCAGACTCCACTTGTTGGATTCCACTGGGTATATTGTTGTTGTAGAACATTATGACCAAATATTTGAACTCAAACCAAAAAAGGAAGCACATGAATACTAGCAAAACCAGTAAGTAAATCAGTCAAGAACAAGAGACTTATTTCACCTTCAAAAGCAGTCAAATATCATTCAAGTTTTTCAAAGCTAGCATTTTTCCAGCAACAATCAGTATCGATTAACGAAGGCTCAAGAATCACTCTGCTTCGTTGGTTTCCTGGCCTACAGGACCAACAATACTAACCGGCTGCCTAGAGTTATTTATCAGCTGAGATGACAGACGCACAAGAAAAAATAATACCAGAAGTTCTTCAAAAAAGCTAGAGTAAGCATTTCAGAGCTGTATCTTCAATCCCAAATTTAACACACGGAAAGCATCAGCAGCAATGGCAGTCCTGAATTATATCAGATGCACAAGTATGGCGGTTTAGAAGAAGGGAAGTGTAAAATACTTACCAAAGAAAAGAGAAAATAGATAGTAATTGCTCATCTCACCTCTTCATGGAAATCGAGAGTCTGGAACTTCAACTCATCAACCTGAGAACCTTCATGTCAAGAAATAAAGGAAGCGTTTTCACCATCGCGAAGCAATATTGTTTCAATAACCAGAAATGGAAACTTGATTGAACCACACACAACAGAGGCATACATGAGGGAAGAGGGACGTTCAAATTTCATTACTATCACAGTTTACAACAAATTTAGATTTAGTTTGGGGTTATCTTTCATCTAAATTTTGATTGTTGGTCTCAACATATTTGGCCAACCGATGTGTATGCCAACAACATATTATAAGTTACTCCCTTTGTTCCAATTTGTTTGTTTGGTTTTGATTTGAATGTACAAATGCCCTTTAATATTGCAGTCTTAAACATGTTACGTAGAAAGTTAAAATTTAAGGAGTTGCCAAAAAAAAAGGCATTCTTTTTTAAACAGACTGACAAATTGAATCGGAAGGAGTGGTTGTCAACTGGAACTTCATCTAGATACCCTTGTCTCCTCTCTCGTTCAGTTCCTCCAAGAAGACTGTCGTTTGAACATTCTTTCTTCTCCTATGATTAGGGCAAAGCACCAACTAATATAATCTGATGTTTTAGAAAACTACCTCTTATGTTTTTGTACAAGGAGATTAAAGGTAACTCAAAGTCTTCAAGCTGACTGAAGAAGATTGAACACTGCACTCTTCTCGGGCATACTTGGAATGGCTCCCTTCACTTGAACACATAGAGAAGCTGCTGCAGCTGTAAATGCAGAAGCCTTTGTTAGATAGGTAACTACAACAAGAAGATACCAAGTATGATCCCTCGAGTGGGGTACGAGGAGGATAAGATGTACGCTGACTTTACCCCAACTTTTGTCGAATAGAGAGGTTGTTTCCGATAGACCCTCAGCTCAAGAAAAAAGTTTTACAAAACATGTTTGAAGAAAAAGACAAGAGTAAAGAAGCTGAAACAAAAATTTTGAGAAAGCACCAACATGCTTACCAGCAAATCTCAAACATTCCTCTTTAGATTTGTTCTCCACTAGCGCCACTGCAAAAGCAGCTGTGAAAGTGTCACCAGCTCCTGTTGTATCAATGACTTTTGCAGCTTTAATAATGGGTTGGCGCAAGGGTTCCTTTCCTTTGGTGAAAAAAGCAGATCCATTGGCCCCAAGCTTAACAAGGACATGGTTAACTCCCTGGGAAACAAAAGAGCGTGGAAACATCATTTCACAAAATCAAATTGATATAATCACAAAATTACAGATATCAATTGTAACACCCCAAACATTGAGCTAAAAATCAGAAAATGGAGCTAAATCTAACTAGGAATTTCCTACTAGGTCTGTGGACCAAATCAGAGCCACACAAACAACAAAGAGCTAAGCCATCATATTTTATAAGGAGAAGCAAAAGTCCGATCAGGAACTCTACATTTTGCAAACTCAATAAGGGCAGGTAACCATAACACCTCAAAAAGGGACTGTTAGATTTAGACTCCAAAAATGTAACTCGGTTAGTTCTTTTGGGTCAAAGATAAAGTCTAGATGATAACGTCTAAATCAACTGAACTGCTGCAAGAGTATGTCCTGAATTTAGGATACAAACTTAAAGAAAAATGAATAAACAGGTAAGTATAAAACAGACCATGTCATAGCACTGCTCCACTGCATTGCTGATTTGTTCGAAACTTCCTGTTGGCATTTTTGTTATACGAGCTAGTTCAGATTCATTTGGACTGAAAATGTCAACACAACGAAGAAGTTCTAGAGGGATTGGGGAATCCACACCACCAGCATCTAGAATAACTGGAACACCTGCATTCCTGGCAGCCTGAAGATACCAAGATGTTTAAAGAAGCATATCAGCCAAAGACACTTGACATCTTCATGATACAAGTGGGCATGCAGACACATACACAGAACACACACACATATATACTTCCTTCATTTCAATAAATGACGACGTTTGATTAGACATGTAACTCGAGTCAGCAATTGCCTTGTGTATTGTATTTGTGATAGGGGATATATACTAAAGTTGTTTTTGAAAAGTTAGTTTGATAAAGAAAATACCTTATTAGAGATTGAAAATTGAATAGCTACACGAATTTGAATTCCTGAAAGTCGTATAAAGTAATACATCAATGGCATAGTATTTTGAAGTGTCCCAAAACAAAAAGAGTCATAGCAAACGAATGAAAGTATGTTCTGTCCAATTTTATGCAAAAGAAGGATATCTCCCTTCTCAGTGTGCAATACTCACAATTACAATAGGGTAAGCTGATCTGATCTGTCAGTGACCTTAATCATCCAAGTAAACATTAGAAAACATATCCAAGGCGAATTTTAATTTATCACAAGAAAAAGGTAGGTGGGAAAAAGACCTTATTATGACCTACTGTTTTTTTTTTTGCATCACCACCTCCTTTCATGCTTAGTATACTAGCGGATGACATCTCAGGACCCTCTATTAGTAGACTAGTAACTCACCCTAGTCCCCCCCTTAGAAACATCTTTTTGTACAGGGTCCTTTATCCCCGCTTCTTTTGTAAGGATTCATAATGGATCGTCCCCTAATCACTGCTACTGTAAGTAACACTGTTGTACCGCTGGACCAAGCCAGCACAATACTCCTTTTACTGCTTCACAGTTTAGTTAATATAATATAATCTCCTGTCTTACCAAAAAAAAAACTGATCTCCCTTCCTTTTTTTTTTGCACACCTCCTCCTTTCATGCTTAGTATATTAGCGGAAGACATCTCAGGACCCCTATTAGTAGACAAGTAACTCCCTCAAGTCATTTCCACCCCATCCCCTAGAAGCATCTTTTTGTATAAGGTCCCTTATCCCCGCTTCTTTTTGTAATGACTTCTCAATGGATTGCCCCGTAATTATTACTACTGTAATGATGTTGGACCAAGCCAGCAGGATGCTCTGTGTAATGCTTCACAGGTTAGTTAATATAATATAATCTCCTGTTTCACCAGAAAGATAATGATCTCTGTCTTTACTTATTTATGATAACATTTCCTCAAAAGGAGAACCTTAATTTCAGCAAAACATAAAGACAAGATAGCTTAAAGAAATAGTGAGAAAATAAATTCTGTAAGCATAAGACACCAAAAGCTAGCTTGAAGGGAGTATTGCACAGGTCCATATAAGCAAACCATTTGTCCATTCCCCCAAACAATGTGGAACTATAACCCACTCTAACACCCCATTCATGTCCAGGCCTGAGAGCCCAAACGGGGAAAGACCCAACTTTGATCCATGTAAAGACATGTCACCGGAGCCTACTTGATAACATGTAAGATATGATATATGGCTAAACTCAATCCCAAAAGCTAGTTCTTGAAGGATGATTGCCCAAGTCATATAAGCAAACCATCCGTCCATTACGCAACCATCAAGAGATGATTGCCCAAGTCCATATAAGCAATCCAGCCGTCCATTACCCAACCAATGTAGACGGTAACACTCTAACAAATTCGATTCTGAGTCTGACAAATCTACACACGAATTGAATTTTGCCTAATGAATATATAGCCATGGAGAAATCAAAAATGAAACCAAAAAGGTCAAACCTTTGCAACTTGGATGTTAACAAAATCTGGAATTTCCCGCTGGAGCAACACAATCCCTGCACTTCTCACAATCTCCAAATCCTCATGTGACAATTCATCAGGCCAACAAGACATGTTGGCACCACCAACAATGATAATGGAATTCTGCCCATCAGACTGAAGCATCACCACAGCATGTCCAGTTGGAGCATTAGAAACAGTAGTAAGGTAATCCAAACAAACCCCACCACTCTCTAATGCTTCAGTAATCAATTTCCCATGAGCATCTTCACCAACTTGACCAACAAAAAAAGTTGGATACGAAAGCTTTCCACCACAAACAGCTTGATTAGCCCCCTTTCCACCAGCCAATGTTTGACCTGTCTTGGCTGAAATTGTTTCCCCTTCTTTTGGTAACCTATCAATCTCCACATAGATATCTGCATTGGCTGATCCAACAACTACCAATGGAGGCTTTGATTCTTTCAAGATCGGCTGATTTGGGTTCTGTGAAGCAAAACAACAGATGGGTTTCACTTTTCTTGATAAGGGGTTATTGTTTTTGCCATTAAATTGAACTGGATGACTGTAAAGATTGAAACTTTCTGAGTTTGTAAGGTTGTTTTGGGCTGTTGGGTGCCAATATTTTGATTGTAAAGGTGTTGTTAGACCTCTCATGTTTTCTACACTGTCCCTCTTTTCCTCTTCTTCAAAATTTTGCTTTGGTGTTTGAGTCATTCTTGTTTTGAGCTATTGATGGCGATTTCACATGCGACAGAATAATATTTTTTTGTTGATTTTAATAAACCCACGCTTTGCTAAGATGCGTGGATGACACGGTCTCTATTACACGTTGGATCCTCGTAACTGCACATATCCATTTTTTTAATTTTTTTTAAAAAGTTTCATGTTCGATGTTTGATATTTATATTGGAGTCTAAATGTTTTTGAGAAAAGGAAAATACACCCCACTAGTGATGGCTTTGCTTCTTTATATAATATATGATGGTAAACCTGATTTTAACCACTGATAATACTAGATTCGTTATATTTAAGAGTATCAAGCTCAATATTTATACTTTTCACATAAGTTATACATGTATATACAAAATTTTAACCAAAATCATCGGATGAAGTAATTACATAATTACACAAACAATCCTCTCATATTTATTGATTCTCCTAATGATTTAAAATAACAATATATTGTTTCACTAATGAATAATTTAAAATCAAATTTCAAGTTAGATATATGTATTTTTGTTATCAAATTACTCTAAAATATAAATGCATATGAAAAAAGGCGAGCTAGAGAGGAAAATTGAATCCCAAATATAATACACACGAATCGCGTTAGATGCATATATTTGGGAGACTAGATAAACATCCAACTATATTCTAAACTACAATACATACAGAGAGGAGAGGTGAGTGAGAGAATTAGAGGCGAGCAAGAGAGTAGTATGCGAATCTCCTTGGTTACAACAACAACAACAACAACATACCCAATAGTATCCCACAAGTGGGTCTTGGGAGGGCAGATCGTACGCAGACCTTACCGCTACCTCATAGAAGTAGAGAGACTGTTTCCTAAAACCCTCAGTCCTTGGTTACAATGAATATTAAAAAATTACAACTAATTTTGACCACACGTATTGATATATATGTATATGAATCCATTAAATACATATATCGGAAAGTTAACATTTAATACAACAACAACAACAACAACAACAACATACCCAGTATTATCCACAAGTGGGGTCTGGGGAGGGCAGATTATACGCATACCTTACCGCTACCTCATAGAGGTAGAGAGGCTAAAGTTAACATTTAATACAAATAATAATTTCAAAAACTCATTGGATTTGGGCACGTTCCTCGTAAAAGTACTTTTAAAATCCGTTTGATGTACTGTAATTGCAAAAACAATAAAACTTAAAGACTGGCTACCACTTAAACACCATTGTACAAATGGCTATAACATAAAACCTTTACAATCAGAGAAATCGTGGCCCATTAATGTAAGTGAGAAGCTTGTGGCCTAGTCCATCTAATACTAGCAAGTCAAAGCCCATTCAAATTATTTTCAGTTAACGTGGCTCTATCTTGGCCAACTGAAAAAAGGCATATTCAGCTACGCTCGACTTCACCATTTAAATCTGGTCATAATTCAGTAAATAAATAAATTCTTTTCAAATCGATAAACTTTAATTTTTTCTTTTCTTTTTAATAATTTTTTGTAAATAAATAGTTATTTGATATTAATTGATATCTTTGAATCATCATAACTAATTTCAAAGTTTTATGCCACATAAATTATGAGATTGCGAGCGAGTCTTATAAAAATTTAAACATGTCATGCTAGCCGTATCATAATTTTTCTTTTTTTTTTAATATTATGATAATGCTCGAGACATAATAAACTCATTCTTCATGATTACTTTGTTCAATGATTGAGATTTACTTTGTGCAGAAAAGGAGTACCGATGCTCCTTTTTAGGAGGTGCGAGAGGTTAGTTTTGGGAGCTATACAAAGGGGTAGAGGCAGACCGGAGAAGTATTGGGGAAGGTGATTAAACAAGATATGACGATATTGGATCTCACCGAGGACATGACATTAGATAGAAAGAAGTGGAAGTCGTGAATTAGTGTAGCAAGCAAATTGGTTGGTAAGGTCAGGTGGAGTAGTAAGGTAGTACGAATAGTCGTGTTTTATATCGTATATGTGATTATCTATCATATGTGTGTTAATTTTGTCATATTTACATATTGTTATGTGTTTTTCGTTATTAATCGCCCTTTCTATTCACTTTCCTTCCCTTTTTGTCATATCTAGTTTACTCGGCTTATGAGTATTTGAGATGAGGATTCCAAGAAATAGTCTCTCTACTTTTATAAGGTAGTAGTAAGATCATTTGTGATATTCCACTGGGTATGCATATGAGTATTTGAGATGAGGATTCCAAAAAATAGTCTCTCTACTTTTATAAGATAGTGGTAAGATCATTTGTGATATTCCACTGGGTATGCAGTACTTTATTCTCATATTACATCTACGGCGGAAAGGAAAGGACGGTCAACAAATTTTCGGCTTATGATTATGACACCATCATCTTTCAATGGGCATGCGGAGCAGGGGAACATATCCGCTATGAATACTAGAAAATGCCAGGATTTTTTTTTTTCAATTTTCAAGAATCAATTTCTGGTAAATGTCCATGGCTTCTAGGACCTTACCAATCTACTCGTTTAGCTCAGCAGTGAACTTTTCATCAAAACCCCAATTGGGATTTAACAGAAAGGCACTGTCTTGCCCAACTTTTGGAGGATCCAAAAACAGAATTTCAGTTTCAATTCGTGCAATGGGCTCCTGGGCTTCTTCTTCTTCCTCCAAATCCGATAGTGCTCAAGGTATCATCCCTCTCTCCTCTATTTATATATAATTTTTAAGAATAGAGAAATATCTGTTCCATTTTCCTGGAATGCCCCAATTTATCAGTGGCGGAGTTTGGATTTTTATAAAGGGTTCAAAATCTGAAGTAGACACACGAACTAAGTAGAGGGGTTCAATTATTTTGATCATGTATACAACAACAACAACATACCCAGTGGGTCTGGAGAGGATAGATTCTACGCATACCTTACCGAATTAGAGAGGCTGTTTCCTAAAATTTTCCACCTAAGGGGTTCCTGACCACAAGATGGCTCTGCCCCTGATTATTGCTTCTTTAGTGAGATAACACTGGATATGTTGTTGCTGTTAGTTTATAGGTTCTGGATTCTAGAAAATAGAGGTTGTTGGGTTCTTGAGAAGTTACTTATTTACATATTAAGTGATATTTTAAAATACAAATACGGGTTTGAGTCAAAGCTATTGGGTTTTGTAAAACCTGTAGGCAAAGTGCTAGTTCCGCTTCTGTATACGAGGAATGTATAACATGATTTACGTGGTAGCGAAAGTTAGAATATGAAGAAACTTAAAGGTTCAGTCTTTAGTTCTAATGTTCTGAGCTTGTTGTTTCTTTTACATTCTGATGTTTTGTTTTACAAAATCTGTACCAAGTTATCGTAAATTGATAGAAATCGGGCTCTGGTGGAAACAGAGAAGTAGCAGCTATCCAATTGGAAAATTATAGAAATGTTATATAAGAAGTTTGGAAATTGAAAATTTTGCTCAAGAAATTGCAGCTGGAAATCCAATTTAACATGGAAATTTTCAAAATTTGAAACTTGGTTTTACTGTATAAGATTAAGGGACTCCTTAGGCTGATTGGTTTTGTGAAGTAGTCTTAAAATCGTTTGGCATAAAATAAGCTTCGGAAAGCACATATTTTTATTCATCTTATGGGATGTTGGTGAAATAGTTAAAGTATGGAGCTTTTGGATTTGTGAATCATCTTACCATGACATAAAAAATGAACATCATTGTGCAGAGGCCAGTAAAATGGATTATAGCTCTATAAGCGATGAGGAGTGGAAGAAGAAGCTAACAAATGAGCAATTCTACATTACACAGCAAAAGGGTACAGAACGGGCATTCACTGGGTATGATCTTTTTCATTCATCTCTTCTTTTATGCTGGAGAGAATCTTTTGTCTTTTGCTTATCTGTAGAATTCAATAATACTAGGATGCTCTCTCAAGGAACCATCAGTATATGCATATTAGTAAGTAGTCTGATACTTCATCGCTGTATTGCTGATTGATCAAATGTTCGCCATTTATAAAGCAACAATTAAGAGGGAAGAATAGACTTCTCGACGCCAAAAAGGAAAAAGGAGGAGAAGGATTTAAAGGGAATGCATATATTTGGTCCTGAGTTTTTTGAATTTTCTACAATAACCTTCCGAAAAGCCTCTTAGATCTTTTACAAAATTGATCTGTCCACTCATCTGGGGAAGCCTAGTTTTTAAAATTTTCTACAACCACCTTCTAAATACCTCGTAAGGTCTTTTACAAAATAGATCTGTCCACTCATTAGGGAAGCCTGTGTTTGGACCCATCTGACTCTAGAACTTTCAGCTTTACGTTCCTATTTTCTTGCCATAATCTGTGCTGACTACTGGGACCAATATAAAACATATTTAATTTTTCTCACTTTTTCCTCTTGCTTGTTATTTTACACGCGTCGGGGGGAGGAAGACAAGAGGAAGGAGTCAGCTTTTTGAGTTATGTATTACTTCGATCTTACTTAAAGCAAGAACCAGGAAGTAGATGATCTCTTATAGTCTATGCAAAATTTGCGTCTTTCCCAAAACTGATTTCATCCATAAATTTAGAATTCATCTCTAAATTCCCAATGATCATTAACACAGACATGATGTGGTTAACTGGAAAATCTCTAAACGTTATGTGTGCAAGTTACTAACTTTTGTCAAAGGATATACCATGATTGCATTGCTTATGTAGTTGATTTAATTTCATTGCTGCTTAGTGCCCATTCAGTGGGATGGTAAATATGGTGCTATAAATTTTTTGTTGCTGCCTGTTTTATCGATTTCTTCATTGTTCTCGTATCAGGGAATACTGGAACACTAAGACCCCTGGAACATATCACTGCATATGCTGCGACACTCCTTTATTTGAGTATGTGTTTCAATTGTATTTCATCTTAATCGTCTTTAAGATTTTTGTTACCACGTCAAACCTGAAATTCAATATTGCTTGTTGCAGATCGTCTACCAAATTTGATAGTGGCACCGGGTGGCCATCGTACTACCAGCCCATAGGCAACAATGTGAAGTCAAAGATGGACTTGTCTATCATTTTCATGCCTCGTCAAGAAGTTCTATGTGCAGCATGTGATGCTCATCTTGGGCATGTATTTGATGATGGCCCTCCGCCTACTGGAAAGCGTTACTGCATCAATAGGTACATTACTTCCTTTAATGTAGTCTATGCTCATTCTCAGTTGCTCTAACTTTTGCTTTAGCGTTCATACGAGAGATTAAAACCTAGCTTATACATGTAGCGCTGCCCTGAAACTGAAGCCAAAGTAGAATGTGCCGCGTAGAATACCAAAGGTTATCGATTTCATAAGAGATTAAAGATATCAAGGTGCAGAAATATTCATATGGAGGAATAATGTTGGTTCTCAAGTTTTAATTAAGCTTGAGGGTTTCTTCTGTGTGGTGTGTTAAGTTCATTTCTGCTTATATGTTCACATATACATAATGTATAAGTTGGTCAAGTGTACACATTTTTAGCATGCTCTATGTATCATACATGTTCATACTCTACGTACGCTCTATCCAGCTCACGCCTCCTGTTTTGTGGGACTACATTGTGTATGTATGGCTCTGGTGTGTTCCTTAGCCAAACCACGACTCTCACTTCCCATTTTGTGGGACTAGTACGGCTCCGGTGTGTTCTTTAGTCAAACCACTGTCTATAGTTGCTGGCTCATTCTTCAATAGGCACGTGAATGGGATTCGAATCTTGGCTCCTCCCACTGCTTGGGAGCTTACACTTTCATGTATTGGCTCTTCTATAATAATGTATATGTAAGTGTTTTTTTACACACGTCAAATAAGATTCATAGATATAACTATGTAATCACTTATGTACCCGTCACTTTTTTAGCTTTATATACATATAAAGTAAGTAAATTATTCCATAAGTTCTATATTAGGAAAATTGAAATGTCTTTCTTTTGAATTTGAAATTTCACATTCTTTTTCTAGGCAAAAACCTTGAGATTTTCAACATGTAAATTTTAGTCCCTCGGTTTATATTTGACTTGACATAATTTTAAATAATAAATAAAATAATTATCTTACGACATCATTCCTAGTTTTATCAAAAATCATCACTTACTGAGAAATGAATTAAAAATAATGAGTACTTAATAGTAAAAGTAAAATTGGAGTAAACGATAAATTATCTATTACTTTTGAAAAAACAAATAAACACGGACATCTAATTTTTAAGTATAATGAACAAATAAAAATAGGAAATTTACACACATAAGCAAATATATACTGATTAATTAACTATCATAGCTATAATTTTAATTAATTATGTCTCATGATAAATATCTAACTCTAATTATAATTTGAGTTTTGTATAATTCACGCGATTTAATACAAACATTGTGCAAGATTATACAAAAGATGTGCGCGAAACAATTTGTTTAGCGAAATATACAAACACTGTGAATTGTATAATAAATTATATGAATGTCATGCACAAATTATATAAAGAATATACAAATGCTACACTAAAACTGTGAATTGCATAACAAATTATACAAATGTTGCTATAACTATAATTATAAAATATAATTATTCAAATTATAACTTTAAAAAAAAATTAAGATATTTTAAAATCACTATACGGAAAAATTTCTCGTAAAAATAACATTATTTCCTAAACCGAAAGAAGTAAGCAAGACAAAAAGGAACAAAAAAGAAAAACAATCTGTGAAATAGGAAGAAATCCTTTTGAAAAAGGAAGACAAATCTTACGTGTCAAATTTTTATTTGTCAACATTTAGACATACACATGTCCGCGATACAGAGGATTGTAGCCAAATACTTCAATTTGGGGGGAACTGTAAAGACTAGAACCTGAACTGCCGATGACACTACCAAACCGTTACTTAACAGCCGTCAAGAAAAACCGACGTAGCCATTGTTGTGCTTTAAGAGTGGAAAGGATTAAAGATCGTTTTTTTGGGGGATTTTGTGCTTGTGGGTGTTGGTTTTTTTGATTTTTTTTGGATTCAGGCTGAAAAGGGGTTCTATGGGTATTCAAGATTATAGCTTTTTGAGAGATCTTCAAGTGAAATTCAAAGAAGCTACAAATAGATTCTCTTTGTGTTTCTGGTTTTACTTGAATGAAGCTTCAACTTTACCCTCTACAATCCTTTACCAGGTTTTCATTTTTTTGCTCACTGAAAAAAAAAACAATCCTTTTACAGCTGTTTTTTTATGTTCTTGTTATGCGTCTCAGTTTTGTGTATGCTGCTGTGTTTTCTCTAGGTTTAACTCATTTCTGGTTAGTGTCTGAGTGTTCTTTGTGTTGGGAATGAGATGGGGTTTGTGGGGGTGGATGTGTGTTGCTTTGGTTTCTCCTTCTTATGGTGGTTACATTGTTTTTGCTGATTTAGGTTTCACTCTTGCAGAAAGTTTTTAACTTTATAGCTTGTCCATGGTTTAGAAATTGGTTAGTTGCAGATTGTTTCTTCAGGAAATGTGAATTATTCATACTCTCTGGTTATATGTCTTTAAGGATATGTTTTTCTTATTTATTGTGATGCTACCCTCCTGAGTTCAGTTGTTTGGATAGGTTTGCAGCTTAGAAAAAGTTTCTCTTTTTTTTTTGTGTGTGTGTGTTCAGGGTTACGGTCTTTATTTAAGCCGAGAGAAGAGGATATGGTGTTTGTGAATTAGGATAGAAGATTAGTAAGTAATTAAGCTTTGATGCGCTTTATGATGGGTTTATGCTTGGTCAGAGTTTGGGAGAACTGTATCTGTCTAGTATTAGTCTTATACATGTATTTTCTTTCTTTTGATATCTGTTACCATATGTTGTCTATTGTATTCCAATTTTCGCATTATTTCGCTGATGTTGCTGTTTCTTTTATTTGAATGCTCTGTATTGCTTTCCTTATTTAATTGACTTGTTTTCTTCACCATCGTATTCCCCTTTTCATAGATACTTTGATTTGTTGCACTTGAGTCGAGGGTCTTTTTGAAACACCTCTCTATCTCGAAGAGGTAGGGTTAAGGTCTTGCGTACCCTCTATCCTCCCCCAGACTTCACTTGTAGGATTACACCGGGTATATTGTTGTATTCAAGCCTATACACTAATTCGTCATTACTTTGCATGCCTGCATTAGCTCTTTATTTTTGCTTTTTTATTCTGCGACCACATGTAGATATCTGCAAATCCTGCTTTCCTATTAACAAATAGAATTTTTTTAAGCGCTGCAACCACTTCACGATAAAGACATAGACCTACCCATATCCTCCATTTGTTTCCACTGAATCAAGGAAGAGACTTTTGGATCTTTATGATCACTCTATTGAATATGTTCTGCAAGATATAGCTTTTCCGTTGCGCCATTTTCCTTTGATATGGTTGATGATGCTTGTCAATTATGCAGGAGCATCCAGATGTCACATCCCATGCTCCTTTCCTGTTACTTGACGAGAAGATGAAAATTTTACTTTTTCCTTCACTAATTTCAAGCCATTCTAATATTACTTCCTGGAGAGAAGTTGCACATGCAATTTCTGCATGCGAATTTCCTACCAAGAAATGGGTTCATGTTGGATGTGAGGTAAATAATTGGACTCGGCCTAGTTCCTCTAATTACATTCTTAGCACTTCATGTGTTTTTTGTAATTTATGTACTCTTTGACATTGTTGTCTTACTAATTTTTCACTCCACTATTTCCGTTGTTACCTTCTACAGTAAATGATTTTTTGCACATTGTCACTATATTAGATATCTTGATTTTGGTATTATTTGCTCTGAAAAAGCGAGTTTAACCACAAAAATAGGGAAACTAAAAGACTGCCTGCGCCTGGTCGCTTTTCACTTTGTCGAATGAAGTTTTCTGCCCCAAAATTTAGCAAAGCCAGATTGATTAGTTTATTCATTATCCAATAGCTCCATGAGTCATCTGCGTCACTGGTTTCCATCCAACATGCTAGACTAGTGACATCCTAAGTTGCTTCTCGAATGTTTCCGATACGGGTGTTGATTTAGAGGTCAAATCTTCTATAATCTAAATTTTAAGATTCGAGGATCCGGATCCATATATGGATATGGATGCTCGGATGCAACTGAAAATAATTCAAACATAAAAAAGTAGAGTTATAAAATCTAAATTGTGAGATATTGTGTGGAAAAGTTGACGAGACTCCTAGAAGGATATAAAAGGGAGTGGCAATAGAAATTTATATATACAAGGTAGTCAATATTCTTCAATTTCACTTTATATTGTTTTGATTACAAAAATCATTGAATCTGTCGAGAATTTCTCTCTCGAATTTGGTCAAAGTATCCAAAACCAATTGATCAAATAGGGTATGGATCTCACACCCACATCGTGTTGACATGGGTGCAGCACCAGTGGACCCACGTAGGCCCTTCAGGCGCTCGAGACCCATTAACCTTATATTGAACTATATATATTTATAGAAATGAAGAAGAAGAGTATACATTTAAACAACAAGCACCCACAAACAAATGGTTTGACCGGTGCAACGACTGTTTGTGGGTGCTTGAAGTCTCTTGAGAGCTTCCGCGTTTGGGTTCGATTCCCTTCAGCCCATCTTTTTAATTCTAAAACCCAACTCTTCTCTCCTTATTTATTGTTGTACTCACTTAGACTCCCTATTATTTTTTCTCTTGCCCCCATGTTGATTTTTTCTATTATTTTGCTACTTTTCCTAAATTAGAGTTTATACAAAAACAAAGAACCTTTTCCTTTTGCATTTGTTGGATACGCTTTGATTTCTTCATCTCTTTACATTTTATATATTGAAGTTCCATAGTGAAAATTTTGTCACTACCACTATAGCTAAGAGAGCACCCACGACATTAAAATCCTAGATCCGCCACTATGCGGCACCAAAAGTGAAGAGTCTGAGCAACTTAGGTGACATCACTATGCTTGTACTGACAGCACAAACTAGACCAGAATTAGTATTACTGCTGATGTAACATGATGTATTTGTAATGCACAAACAAGATCTTTATAAGATGTTCCTTGATATGGAACAAAAGGTAATACAATTGAATCATCATCTAAATCTATTACCAGTCCAAAGATCTCATAAGGTTTTTTAGCTGCTCTTTGGCAATGGCTGGAGTCTTGGCGGCTTTGTTTTGTTTCATGTCTGTTTAAGCAACACTTATCATGGAGAATTTCAGGTTACAGAAGGTCTTTTGCACCTCTACTTTGATGGGAAGATTGTAGGTGAGAAGTCTTTGACTTCCTCACTCAACAATGATATGGGATCAGACAATTCTAGAATATCTTTGACTTGCATTAGTGGAAAGGATTCTCAGCTGGATGGTTACGTGTACAGTTCAGAGCTCTTTCCTACACTATCAACTATAGAAAGTCACTATGTTAAGGTAAACATAATCGTCATTAATGTTCCGAAGATTGTGTCTGTTCATGTATTTACTAGTTTCTGCTATGTGCACCTATCAGGATCCTCCAGTTCAACTATCTATTGATAGTTCAAGCGCCTATGAAGTTGAAGAAGACAGTGATGGTGTTTGGAGCATTGTTGGTGGAAAGGTAAAAAATATATACTGCTTTGGAATTCATTGAGAAAAATATTAGGGTGTCAGGAAACAGACCACATCTTGACAATTTATTTGGACACAAAATAGTCTAGTAAGAAACAATATAAAAATTGACCACTGCTTTCCCGTCCGGACTTCTTGTTCTGTATTGTGAATAATCTTTCCAAGTTCGACTACTATTACTTTAGAATGTGTCTAGCATCTGCGTTACTCCTCAATTTTGTCATGCATCTTCTATTTAAGGTTGATTTTTAATTGATAAGATCAAATCTAGGGGGTGAAAGTTTGCTATATTACATCAAATCCACATGACTCAAAGTCCTTGATAGACATCTGAATGTCATTGACAACCCTTGAATGTTCAAGATCAGCAATGGTTTACTTTGATATTTTACCAGCAATAAAGGCATACTTAGAGTTTCTTGTAACACTAGTTCTTCTTATTTCTCCTCATTTGTTCTGCAAAAGGTGAAAAAAATGTGGGTTTTGCGGATTTTTTTGCAAATTGTTGTCCAAACAGCAAAGTCCACAAATGGCAGCAGCAGAGAAGGTTGAACTATGGGAAAATTTGCAAAAATTTCACAACTTTTTTTGGAACACGAGGCCGAGAAACAAGCAGAACTAGCACTGCCGAACTGCTTAAGTGTGCCTTTATCAGTGATAAGATGTTGAATTTAGCCATTGCTGATCTTAAAAGTTAAATCTTCAAGGGTTGTCGATGATGCTCTGGCATCTCTCTAAAACTTGGAGGATGGTGGACCTGTATTGCCCTTCGATATGACATATAACTTTGCGTTATATTGCAACCAACTTTGTAATTTATGAGCTGTTGACAGTGACACGTATCATTGTTTGTAAAGCTCATTATCAGATCATCCATTTGTCCTAATGCTGTTTGATTTCTATTTCATGAGGGGCTATTTGAGTAGGCAGAAAAATCGTTAACCTCAAAATCGGCATATTTTGTGAGAAAGCTTATATGCCTATATGAATTGGCATTTCTTCTTATATGAGGCTATAATGTAGAATTTATTTAAGTGAGACTAATCCAAGCACATTATCTTTTAAAGGTAATTAATGTGCTAGTTGAAGTAGGTGTGTGAAGGCACCGCGTTTTATATATATATATATATATATATATATATATATATATATATAGAGAGAGAGAGAGAGAGAGAGAGAGAGAGAGA
>JAOTQR010000097.1:21371905-21383468 GCA_025774065.1 Solanum ossicruentum | reverse complement strand
TACATCTAGGATTCAGAGTTGAAGTACGTGTCATAATCCTTTTAGGATTAGGATTTTCCTTTTTGGGTAAATAAAAGGAAAAAAATGTATTATTTATGTATTTAGAAACCTTATAGGAATAGGACTCAACTATTTTTGGAAACCATTTAGGAGTAGGAAAAGTGTGCCATAAATGATCCTAAGCCATTTGGGTTTTAATATATAACACATGGTGCATGTACGTCTTAATTAGGATTGCCATATAGGATAAATTATTATTTTTCTTCAATTAAATCAAATTTCATTAAGATGCATACAAATAGTTTCGTTATTGTGGCTATTTGTCCCATTTTAACTACCTAATTAAAAAGTGTGGTATAGATACACACTAGTTAAAGGTTATGATGGTTCCTATCTTATCTCGGATAGATAAATCTAATCATGATCTTTAATGCGAAAAACTGCACATTTTTCAAATGAGTGACTAAACAATCGAACTATTAGTGCCAACAAGTCACAAATGATTTGAAATCGTTATAGGAATGTTCTAACCGGCGCGAAATACATAGTTACATTGAATGATATGGAGGGTCATTACAACATTCACTACTACAAAAATTTTCGTCCACAAAAGTCAAGAACAACTGTAGTTGCATAAAAAGACAAAGATTGCATGCTCGAAATATATAAGCACTGTGAATTATATAGTGAATTATACACACGTTGTGTACAAATTGTATTACAAAATCTACAAATGCTACACAAAAACTGCTAATTGTATAACGAATTATACAAATACTATTATAACTATAGTTATGAAATGGGAAAATAGTGTTTTTGGTCCTTGAGTTATTACGTAATTCCAATTTTAGTCCTTGTGTTATTTGATTAAGCATCCTTGACCTTCAATTAAACAATGTGTGTTATTTCAGTCCGATGATTAACGGATATCATCAAACTTAACGGACTAACAAATATTAGTAAGGGCATTTTGGGAATAACATATAAATTTTATTTCCTTTATTAAATAAAAATTAAAATTATCCCTTCTTCTCGAAGAAACCCTTCTTCTTCATTGCCCAAAAAAAAAACCTTCCTTCTTGAATTCTCCAAAGAAATTAACTGAATGGGATTACTACCAAAGTTGCAAGTGGTTTATAATATTCACATCAAAGACAAGTTTATTTCGTTATTTCAGATCTTATGCATCCAACTACAAAAAAAAAAAGAGAGTGATTTTTTTAGAGATAACACATAGATTTTCTTGACTTGAAATTACAAAAACAAATCTTTAGCAGAAATTTCAGAAATTAAATCAAGATGACCATAACTCAAAGTCCCTGAAACATTCCTTTCATAATGCAATTTATTCTCTTTTGTCTCAAATTTTGCATTACAAGATTGATCTAAATGCACCACAAAATTTCAGAATTATCCAAAGTAAAATTCCTCACACCCTTTGGGAGTAATCCCATTCCGTTAATCTCTTTGGAGAATTAAAGAAGAAGATTTTTTTTATGGTAATGAAGAAGAAGGGATGATTTTAATTTTTATTTAATAAAGGAAATGAAATTTATACGTTATTTTCAAAATATCCTTACTAATAGTTATTAGTTTATTAAATTTGATGATATCCATTAATCATCGAATTGAAATAACATATATTATGCTTAACTGAAGGTCAAGGATATTTAATTAAATAAAACAAAAACTAAAATTGAAATTACGAAATAACTTAACGACTAAAAAAATCATTTTCCCTTACATAATATAATTACCCAAGTAAGGAATAGTAATTAAACTGTGAATATAAAAATAGATGTTTTAATTTCTGACACTCTACGAAGTCCCAAATCCTTAATTCATGAAATTGATTTGTGAAGTTTGAAGAAGATAATGCGAATGTTTCAGTACTTGAGTCAATGGAAATCCAAAGCCAAAGACGGAATTCAACAATCACTTCTTATGGCCAAATTCCTCTGCTTATTACATGTCACAAACAACTATCTTTTCTCTCCTGTAATGGTAGGTAGCTATTTCTACAATTTTATCTGCACTTTTGTGGTTTTTTTTGGGGTTAGAAACTAAGTTTTACTGATTAATTTTTGTACTGGTTTAGGTGTACGGTCCCAGCATGCTGCCGACCTTGAATCTTACCGGAGACGTTTTGCTGGTAGAACATTTGTCGCCATTGTTGGATAAACTGGGACCCGGAGATGTAATTGTTGCTCGGTCACCTGATAACCCTAGAAAGACTGTAACTAAACGGATACTTGGTATGGAGGGAGATACTGTTACTTTTCTACCCGACCCTTCAAGAAGTGACCGATATGTCAGCGTAAAGGTCTGCTCTTTTTTACTGTGTAGTTTTGCCCCTTTTCGATTTGTGGATTGATTGTTGATGGTTGTTCAATTTGAGGAGCCATAGTTTGTTCCTTTTCTTGGTTTATTATATGAACATATGTCTGCTTGAGTTATTGCTGTGATGAAGAAGTCATTGGAAAGCTTAAAGGGTTAAACCCTTTAGATATAGGGGGTGAGTCAGGAGCTTTTAAACATAAATGTCCTAGGATCAGCCTCTGCAGAGACAGGGAGTCTGTTAGGGGCTTTTAAACAGAAATGTTCTGAGAGTAGCCCCTTTATAGATTGGGGTGAGTCAGGAGCTTTTAAACAGAAATGTCCTAGGATTAGTCCCTTTATAGATAGGGGCAAGTCAGGAGCTTTTAAACAGAAATGTCCTGAGATTAGCCCCTTATAGATAGGGTCAAGTCAGGAGCTTTTAAACAAAAGTGTCCTAGGATTATCCCCTTAATAGATAGGGTCAAGTCAGGAGCTTTTTAACAAAGTGTCCTGGGATTAGCTCCTTCAGAGATGGGGGCTTTGGGTATTTATGACACTTGTGGCAATGGGTGACAGGCGAATGACTTGATTTTAGAGGAGCTACATGACTGCCAAGCCAATTTCTAACACAACCTTTTAAGAATTGTGGTTGCTTAAGTTCTATAACTATGTTCCATCTTTGTCATTGACCTGCAGATTCACTGTCTTTATTTTTCCTAATGTTCTGTCTTCTGTCTGTCCTTATAGATTCAAATCTCTTTGTTCTTCGTTTAGCTTTCAACGAAGTTAGATATAACACACAGTTACTGCAGTGAATGCTCTAAATTCTTGGAGTCTACTTATTTAAGCAATTGAGATAAAAATTGTATATTTACTCTTTTGACTTCCTAGTTTTCCAGCCTTCATACAAACCGCTTCTTGGATAAAACAAAAGGAGGTCATTATAGATGGTTTGGCCTATACAGACCTCCAAATTTGGTTGCCCGTTGTTCAGACTCTAGGATGGTTAAAGCTGTTAAAAGATAACATTATAGATGTAAAATACCATGGAGAGTTGTTTCAAAAGACCTATAATTCATGCAAACCTAGTTAGGAAGATAATATAATGGAAGCAATAGATCCATAGGTTAAACCAATTTGTTAGGATTAGGGCTTAGGCCTCATTAATATACTTACCGAGGACGTGACCCTAAATAGTAGTAAGAGAGCATGGATGTTGATGAATAGGTTAGGGGGTTCATAGGTAGTAGAGAGTAGAGTAGGGTTCTAGTCTAGAGCATGTCTGTTTGTTCCCTTATTAGTATTATTACTTTTATTCTAGCATTATCTTATGCTTCATTTTTATTACTAATGTCATTTCTTTTGTTTGTTAGTCTTTCTCCAATATTCTCATCATAGCTTTTTACTCGTGCATTTCCTTCAAACAATTTTCTGGAAAATGATTTTTTTGAGCCAATGGTCTATCAAAACAACCTCTCTTCCCCACAAAGGTAGGGATCGTCCCTAGACCCACTTGTGGGACTATAGTGGGTTTTGTTTTGTTTAATATAGGTTCAGTGTTTGCCAAATGTCTTCTTAGAGATTTGTATGTGAAAGCGAGCAACTTCTACTGTTAGGAGCTCCACTATTATTAACTATTAGATGAAACTGGCTGAATAAATGTAGAATGGATATCGATGATTCATGTAGTTGACGTAACTAGTTTAGTGGTGAGGCATAGTTGTTGTATAGAGAAGCACAAAAGACCAAAAACATCCACTAATCGCTTGGGAAGTACTCTAATTCAAATTAACATAGGGTGTGCAAAAAAATGCTTTGTCATGTGCTGATTATTGGATCTTAGGTCTTCTTTAGGATTTTGTAATTGCCAGGACCTAGGATAATGTGGCTTCAATTCACTCAGGAAATCTGAAATTTGGGTTCTGAAAACAACATTAGGCATGGCGTTACCGAGCTTCCTTATGCTTACACACTTAGTTGTTCTCACTCATTGCTGTTTCCAGTAGCACCTTCAGTTTCTGATAGCTAATGGCGCTTCCATTTTGGCTAGAGTATGTGAATCTTTTGCTTTTGCTGCATTTCACCTCAAAAAGAAGAATTGGATTTTATTTTTTGATAACCGAGAACACCATGGGCCAGTGATGAACTCAATGGATGATGGGCCTTGTCCTCTATAGATAAATAAATATTTTATTTGAAGCACTTCTAACAAATGCTAAGATAATTTTTAGTTAATTCAGATGCTACATGCTTTGTAGCAGTGTCATGCTGATTTTCTGAAATACTTCCTGAAATAACAATTCGAAACTGGCTTGGAATTCTTCGTTGTGTAATAAATATATGTAGATGGAAGACAAAAAGTTTCTGTAATTTGAGGTGACATTCCACTGCTTTACTATGTGAATGAGGTGATATATTATTTTCTTATTCCATAATATCCTGTAGTTTTATTTGTAATGCCCTATATTCTTATAGTTTCTTTGTCCCCCCCCCCCCTCCTTTTTGTTTCTCTTGGTATGGGGTTATCTAGGTTCCAAAGGGGCATGCTTGGATTCAGGGAGATAACATCTATGCTTCGAAGGATTCACGGCAACTGGGGCCAATCCCTTGTGGCCTTATCATTGGAAAAGTGCTGTGTAGAGTAAGTTGCATAATCTTTACTATCTAAGCGAGACTGAACTTATCATCATCCTTCTATTTGTAAAAGTTCTAAAGGTTGCATTTTTGTGTGTTGGGTAAACTAACAGTTTATTGATGTTCTGGGGAATAACCACTTACATAAGAATTTTACCAAAAAATAGATAATCTTACACAAACTAAAGCGTACAAATGTTATTCCTATGAAGATTCAAATCAGTACTAATTACTTGGCTTAGAAATTGCTGATTGGTGATTTCTTCAATAGGTCTGCATGAGTTGAATTTTTCCATTTGGTCAATTGTAGGTCGTCCTGTTAATAAAGTCATTCAAGCCATATTATTGAATCCTCAACTTCTTAAATTACTTTACCTGCGGTTGGATTAGCTTCTGGGAATGGTGTTTACAGTTAAAAGTTCACATTTACGACTAGAAAACTCTAGCCAACAGCTTAGGCAAGTTTATCCAGAACTCTGCTAACTCCAAGTCTCATATGCAATTGCAATTTATCCGTCTTTACATCTTGAGCAACATAAGGGCTCTCCTATTCTTAACATAACCATCATATGCTGTTGAAGTCCTTAAATTTCATTATATGATGGTTTGTTACCTTTACTTGGAGCACTCCTTTATGCAAATTCATCGACTCACATCAACAATATTGATATTGTATATGGTTATTGGTGCATAAACATTGGGGGCGTGTGGTAACCATTTGAAAATCTGGTAGGTAGAGTAGAACTAATTAGCTGTCTCTTGTTTTTTGCATATGCAGGTGTGGCCGCCAGAGGGCTTTGGCTCGTTATGACGATAAAACAATGTATTGTATTGAAGATACCAATTGAAATGTGAAATCTGATTCTTTAAGGACTAATTTTGAATAACGATTGTAGTAATTCATTTTGGTTAAGATGTTTTGTTTCCTGTGGTTAAGTAGTTTTTGTAGTGCTGAAGAGTTTGTACATATTCTATGAAATCAGTTGAAACCAATCTCAGTTTGATATTTGTGTAAAATACATGTAGATAGGGAGAGAGGGAGAAAGGCGATGTGTATTCTAAATACATGTAAATCTCACTAGATGCATCTTCAAATATAAATGGATAAGGAGAGAAGCGAGCAAGCGAAGAGAGAGGCAAGGTGTATTCTAGATATATGTGAATAACATCAGATTTATGTATGTGAGAGATATTAGATACATTCTGGAATACAAATCATGGGGAGAGTGGTGAGCAAGAGAGGAGAGTGAGGGAGAGTGACGAGTAAATTTTCCCTAATTTTGACCCCATGTATTTGAGATTGAATTTTGAAACAAATGCTAATTTGAAAAAACTCACAAAAAATTGCATACTTAGGCTCTAAACGAGTGAATTTGTATTGTTTACCCCTAGGGGTCGTTTGATCGGGAATAGAATATCTTGAGATAAGTTATTCCACCACATATATAGGATAACTTATTCCATTACTAAGGTAAAATGGTGGAAGAAATAATCGATCAACTATGTGATACCTACAACCAAGCATACAATAAAAAATTTTACATTTTATTTTAAAATTATTATACCATATACGTCATATCAAATGACTCGTTAATATTTATATAATCTAGTCGTTCGAACTTTAGAAGTATATTACTTAAAATTCTAAAAAGAGAACCCAAAAAGTTGCATGTCTCAAATACATCTTTAATATTTGGCCTATAGCTATTGTACTTATGTTTAGCCAGTCATAGTTTTTTTTAGAAATTGAAGTCATGCCCGAGCATAACTTATAACAACAACAATAACATACCCGAGCATAACTTATAAAATATTATATAATACATAAATATAATTTTATGCCCTATAAAAAAGTTATTTATTACGAGGTGTTAAATTATAAACTAGCACAAAAATAGGAACAAAAGTGCAAATGTTGGTGGTTATGTTATGGGCTGAAGTATAAGGCCCAACCTGTTAAAGCCCAGCTGATAAAACTATAAATAACCCACCATGAAAGCTAGGGTTCAGAAACATTGCCTTTGAGAGAACTGAGCGAGCTTATGAAACAATGGCGCTCTAGTTCCGTTGCGGGCATATACTGATCATCAGACCTTTCTTCATCTCTGCAATTGTTTTCCATCGATTACTTCTGTAGAAAGGTCTCACATCTCCTTCTATTTCTCTCTTCTTTAATTCATCTATTTTTTTTACTACGGCCGATCCAAATGGGTTCCTTCTTGTTCGGGAACTCAATTTCACCCGGCCTATATTGTTACATTAGAGCAGTCTGAAGGTTTTGCACGTTTCCTCATCGTGTTTAAATCTTCATCGTGATTTGATTCACGGACTCTGTCCTACATTTTAGCTCAGATCTTTGTTTGTTAGGCTAATCGGAACTCGGAATTAGTTAAAAGTACTTCCTCTGAGCCAATTTTCAAGTACTTTGGAGGTTTATCTGTGTTTAGAAATGGATGATAAGCAATTTCAGAAATTTTGATATGAAAATCAAATTTTAGTTCCTAATGAATGGGTGGATTGTGACACTCTTAACCTAATATTGATTAGTATTATTTTTTGTTAATATTTTAAGTTATTTTTTAATTAGAAATAAATTCAAAGTAAAATTATGAATACCAGCGATTGACGTCTAATTTTTCAACAATTCTCTTGAACAACCTAACTTATTTTGAGCATTAAAAAAGGGTTTAGTAGGAAAAAAAAGGTTTAAAACTTTACCTGCTATGGACCGGCGAGTAGCAAATATTATTCCCAAAATTGCAATCAATAATATTTTAGAAAAAAATTATTTTAAATATTAAATTAATTTAATTTAACTTTTAAAAATAAGTTATATTTTTAAAAAATATAATATAATAATTAAAATGAGATGAGGGGAGATTTATGGAACTTGAAGGACACATGACTAGATCCAAATGAATTGCAAAAAGACATCCAAAAAACAAAAAAGTTAGATTGGTGCAATATGCATTTCACAAGTGGGGTGTACCAATGTATATTCTTTGCCTATATAAGCTAATTATACAAGGATTAGAGATTATTTTTATTCATTTTTTGATGGTTAGTTCGGATTGTGAATCTTGTTGTGGTGAGTCTTAGGACAAGCTATCATATCAAGCTCCAAAAGCAGAGAAAAAAAAGGGGAGAAATTATGTTTTATTTGATATCAACCCTCAAAAAAAAAAGATTTATTTAATATCAAGCCCAAAAGTAGAGAAGAAATTTAATATCAAGTCCTAAAAGCAGAGAAAAGCAAAAAGTAAGAAAAGGAAAAGGAGAAAATAATCATATAAAAATACAACAAATAATCATATAAAAATACAATAGAAGTACCAAATAGGGAAAAAAATAACACAAGATAAAAAGACATAACTAGACTAAAATGAAAAGCAAATAATCATATAAAAATACAATAGAAGTAACAAATATAAATTAAAAAAAATAACACAAGATAAAAAGATACAACTAGCTTAGACATCAATCTACCCCTAATGGTTTATCCTAACCTCTACTCCTCCTTGTGTGAGAAGTCCAAATATGAGGAGTCGTCCAAATATCAGTGTTTGATTTTGCAGCTTGAAAGGGCATATCCAGGATAATCGAAAGGGCATATCCAGAGTAACATATGTCATTCAGACTCTTTGGGAACTATTCGACCAGCGGATGAAAAGTAGTATATTTTTAAAGAATCCGAGCCTACAACTTTTTCAAGTTTAAGTGAGCACCATGTTGAGGTTGAACAGTGACCACATAAGTAGGTGCATGAGTATAAGATGGAGAAAGCTCAAAAGCAAAACGTTGAAGGATCATAGCCAAGGCAATCTTAGTTTCCATCATAGCAAAATTATTGCCAATGCAAATACGAGGACCCCAACTAAATGGCAAGAAACAAAGTCTGTCCTTTGTTGCTTCTGCAATTCCCCGTGAAAATCTTTCTGGCTTAAATTCCTTAACATCATCACCCCATAGTTGTTGATTATGATGTACAAAAATTGTTGGTATCATCAACATAACATCAGCAGGGATATTCAGTTTTCCTAGCTTTGTTTCTTGGTTTGCTTTTCTTAGCAAGTATGGTGCTGGTGGATACAACCTTAGTACCTCATTCAGAATCATAGTTACCTGTGTATTCATAACAATTGAAGTTAATATTTCAATTTTGTGTGACATTTAGTCCGTTCCCAAAAAATGTCACATTGAAACTATCAACATAACATTGGTGGGTCATACTTATTTGGCAAAATATCGAGACATGTGTACTATTCTATTTAAAATTTCACTTATTTTAAAAATTTGATGCACATTTAAACTACGTTACATGCATAAATTGGAACTGATGGAGAAATGATCTTGACCTAAATGTCACATTTTTTGTTAGCTTAAATCTTGATCTTATATTCTTTAGACACTCCTTACCTGAAAAGGATATATTTCTTCGTTTCAATTTTTATCATACTTTTTTTTAATCTTTTTTTTTCTAACAAAGGGAACTCACAATTACTATTCTTTTGGGTGCTCACACAGTAAATCCCTGCTCCTATGCCATAACTCACAAACCATAGAGGAAAGGTAACCTGCACTAGGCAAGCTCGGTGTGACGAACTCAACCTAGAAGGCAAACTCCTTGTTATCGTTGGCAAGGAGTTTCAAATTTGACACCTCCAACATAGAAGTTTCAAGCCTAAACCACTGGATCACCCCAAAGTATTCAATCTGTTTAAAAAGAATACTTTTATTCTTTTTGACAATTTCCTAATTTCAATTTTATTTTCCACGTGAAAATCATGAAACTAAAAGATATTTCGGTACATATAACATATTTTTTTATTTAAAAACCACACTTTACCCTCTTAAACGGTGTGACAAATCTCAAAATTAAGTTAAATGGAGGGAGTATATGAAAGCAATCAAAGATAGAAATAAAGTTCAAAGATTTATACTCACAATTTTTAGACGACTTAAGCCTTCAAAATCTGGTTTCTTGTTGTGGAAAACTTGCTGAACTTCTTCTCTAGCCCTAGCTTGCCAATTTTGATGCACACTTAATAAAACCATAGCCCAAACTAATAAATTTGAAGATGTCTCTTGGCCAGCAAAGTAGAAAAGTTTGCATTCTCCTATTACTTCATCAGTTGTCATACCAAATTTGCTTCCACTTTGTTGGATTTCCTTCATGTTGGACTTCAATAAAATGCCCAACAAGTCCTCTTGAGTTTCTCCAAGATTCATGGATCTCTCTCTTTTCTTCACAATTTTCCTTAATGTATCTTTGATTTCTTTGTCAATGTATTTCATTCTTGTATTTCTTCTTGTTGGTAAAAACCTGTACAAATATCATCACATAATTCAAATTAACCTAGTGAGTGGAGGAAATATGTTTGTTGTTAGGATCGAAATAATTAGGTGTCGTGCGGAAGCTAGCTAGCAAAGCATGTCTCGAAAAATAATGATTATGAAGATAAACGAGAAATATACCATCAAGAGACATAAACATTTAATATAGTTCGGTCAACTGACCTACATCCACAAGAGGAGATGAGCAAACCATTATATGAAAAAGAGTAGAATATTGAGAGAAATAACCTCACACTATTCACTCATAATACAAAGTGGTTCACACAAATTTTTATATCACAATTTCTCCCCCCACACCAGACTCTCAAATATCTTCGATCTCATATTTTTGACGGCATTCTCACAAAAATATCCATTAAAAAAAGTCGTGTTATTTAGTAACTATATATACTAAAGTATATAGTATAAAAATACTTTACGCTGCATCATGTAAAACCTTAGTGTATATATATATATGTACTTATTACGTACCTCCACCCTGGAATATAAACAGACTGGAAAACTTGACGTGTGAGTTCAGCTAATTCTTTTTGAAGATGAAATATTTTGATTCCTTCTTCATAGCTACTTCCAAATGCCGTTCTTGAAATCACATCACTTGTTAAAGCTTCAAAATATGGATGCACATCCAATTCACATGATTTGTTTTTATTGCAAATTAGAATTTCCCACTTATCCATCATATCCTCACAGCATTTGTGCATTGCTGGCACCATACACTATGTTCAAACACACCATTTCAAAAATAATTAGTCGAGACAGATTCAGGATTTAAATAAGTAAATACGTAGAGCCAACTAGAGAGTTGTGCGTGTGTATATATATTATTTCTTATCATTCTTCATCCCTAATTTACCGCATTATTTATCCTCTAACTCATTATCTCGTGTTCTTACAAATTTATTTGTTATTCTACTCCACTCATTTAAAAAAGAATAACATATTTTCTTTTTGATCTGCTTAAAAAAATGACCTCTTTCCATTTTGGAAACATTTTAATTTAAATTTTCCACGTGAAATGTTTACGTCCACAAGATTAAAGGGTATTTTAGTACATTTGACATAACTTTAATTTACAACCACAAAACCAAAAGACTTCTTTATTTTTTTGAATTTAGTATCAAATTAAACTATGTCATTCTTTTTCAAATGGAGGGAATATTATTTATTCAATGGAAGAACTCTTGAATGCACTTACATTTAAAAGAAATAGGATTCTCTCTTGTGATTGTATATGACAAAAAATATTGCAATT
>JAOTQR010000097.1:21326348-21347645 GCA_025774065.1 Solanum ossicruentum | reverse complement strand
AAATTTGTATTATCAATCTATAAAAAGTCTGTTATATTATAGTAATTAATAACAATAAATAATAATATAAGCGAGATTAATATATTAATGGTATATTTAAATTTATCATTGATTTAATTAGAATTATAATGCATTACAAATAAATTGCTCTTTCTTCTATGTCTTTTATCAATTAAATTTATAATTCAAACTTTTTAGAAAAAAAATAATTATAAGTTAAAATAAATAAATGATGGGCGTCTTTTATAAAATATAAAAATTTAAGATAATTTTTAAATATTTAAAATCTTACAAATATTATTCCAAATTCTCAAATACTATTCTTTTCTAGTATTTGAGAAAATGAGAATTCTTCAAATATATTTACTAAATTTTATTATCAAACACCACTTCTCAAAAAAATTTCTCAATTTCTTTCCAAAAATTTTTGGAGCAAAATGACACCTAACTAAAGTAACTTTCGTATAAAATATATTGGTTATTCAACCATGATCAAATTTTAACATATTTTTTGCGTTTCATTTTAGTTGTTAAGTTACGTTTTTCGAAAGTGAGTATGACAAATTTTTATAGTGAAATTAGATAAATCAATTTGATATTTTAAAATAAATATTTAAGTATTCAAAAAATATAAAAGAAAAGTATAATTAATTGCAATTTTTTTCATATTAATATGCTAAAAATATATTTTAATATATTAATTAAAATATAATTTAATTTTAAAAATAAAAATTATGATAACTAAAATAGAAGAGAAGAAATTAATAATTTAACCATCTATAGCTCATTGATTAGATTCACAGCTTACGAGTCTTATCAAGATCATCCAATTTCTGCAAAATAGCTTAAAAAAGTAGTTGATATCTGAATATAAAAAATGTGATAATTATTTTAAATATTCTTTTAATTCGACGTGAATTATTTGTTTCATTTATAAAGTATTGATAATTTTAAAAATATTTTTTTATTTAAATAATTAAAATTTTGATATATCCCCAATTTATCATACGATATAGAAAGTGATCTCAAATTTTTATAAAAATATGACTATTAATAAAAAGTAAAAAAAATATTAAAAGAAATATATTTTACTCATGTTGCCAGATCGAAAGCATATTTCAGTTTGATTTGTAAAGTAAATATATTATTTATTCTTTCATTATAAATTTATGCATTTTATTTATCATCAGTTGGATAAGATTCCTTGGAATGTGAGAAATCACGATTCACGAGCGAAAAAAGATGACAAATCATATAAAACAAAAAGGCATAGTAGATGGTGTGTTTAATTAATTAATTTTAATCAGTAGGATAATGAAAGCTGAGAAGAGACGTAACTGAGTGGAGACTCTAATCTCCAATCAACGATTTAATTCATTAAATACTGGGTTAGGAATAAATAAATATCGTTAAGAAAAAGGATTAGGTGAAATGTAAATCTTCATAAACTTCTTCCTACTCCCTGTTTAAAGATAAACAGAAAATATTATATTCCTTATTTGATTTTCGGACTATTGCACATTAAGTTGATATCTAAAAAATATTAATAACAATGCATTTTCTTTCGTGATTTTAGAAAAAAAAAAGTGAGATAAATTTTGCTATTCATGTCCTTTTAATAGAAGATCAGTAAAAGTATAATAACTGTTAATTGGAAAAATTAGTAAATAAATATAAAACTAGTTTTTTCATTTAAATTAGAATTGGTCAAAGAAAAATAATTACGCGTAAGTGAGAAAAAATACATTTCGAATGAGGAAAAAAGAAAAAGAAAAATTTGACTTTTGAGCACCACATGCCACGTTTTCATATGCAAACGTGATTTTTGATTTTGTTCATTGAATATACGGTTAGCGAATAATTGGCCAAAAGTGCAACATTATTCTATACCACATAACTAAAAGTATATTCCTTGACCGTTAATTAGAGATTTCAAATTTGAATCTTAGGAATGTAAAAAATTCTATTAAAAGCATTGCCTTCAAATGGGTCTTGCAGTGCACGATTCGAATTTAATCGGGGTGCTACGAACTCCAAACACCAGATGGAAAATAAAAAAAAGTATATTCCTACTTGAAAAAATCTTCAAAATAAAAGGATTGCACTTCACAATAGTCAATTTTCGCATCATACATCTACCTCAACATTATTATCTTCACAACCTGTATTAACAAATGCATGAAATTTTTTTATCAGTCAACACTTTGATTCATATAACAATATCGATTGAACCATCACTCTATATAACTTATCTTGAATTTCAATGTTATTTTTTATCATACAAGACTCTAAGGCCAGCTTCCACTTCATCCACGCCTTAGTAATGTGATATCTTTGTTGATATTCCCATTAATCAAAACCAAGGTACTTAGATTTATTTCTTTTAGAGATATTTTGTGGATCACATATTTTTCTACGCCTCATTAAATTTACATTTCACATGTTATGTCTTTGTCCTACTTAACTTAATTTTTTAGTTTTTAAAATTTGTTTCTACGCCTCTAACTTAGCATTAACTCTATTAGAGATGTTTACAGATCGATTATTGGTCAAAATAAAAATCAAATCAATATAATCGATTATTGAAGTATTTAGATCAATTTTTAAACTCAAAGTGTGAATACCGACCATAGTCATGTATTCATTAATTATATTCAATGTAGATAAATTTTTATCATTGTGATTGCATATACATCTCCGTTAAAAGAAATTAGAAGTGTGCATTAATCATTTGTGTTCGGTTCGATTTTACGTATTATAATTTTTCCAATTTAATTTATCAGCGAGTTTACTTAAATTGGACCGACAATGGCGAAACTTAAGGCAGTCAAACACATGAAAAAAACAGAATACACCAAAACAGAGACTCCCAACTTGCCACATGAATCCTCCAACTCTGATAAACTTCTCTCATTTGACGCTGCAAAAAGAAAATCTTTCGCCGAATTGCTCGACTTCTTGGTCATCCTGAAACTTAATTACCCAGTCTTTAATCCGATTTGGAAACCCCCAAGTCGTTTTTACATCAGTTTCGCTTAAAATACACTGATAAATGTCTTGAATACTGTTGCAGATAATGGAATTTAAGTTAAATGGACTTTGATGTTCGTGAGTAGTTAATGAGGACTTTGGGTTAAGCGTTTAGCCTAGTGGGGACTTTTGTCATTTTGGGATCAAGATAGAAGGAGTTTTGGGTTTTGGGTGTGGATAAAAATGTCGAGTATAACGGATGCTACAATAATTCATCATGTGGGGATTGTGTTGCTTGCTCTATGGTTGCTTAATTCCTTCGATTGTTGCCACCCTTTTGCTTACTTACTCTCTCTTATCTATCTCTATATGGTAAGTTGCTAAAGATTGTGTTTTTATTTCAATTTTGTACTCGTTTATGTATTGTGAACTTCTATCGAAAATAACCTCTCTATACCGCACAAAGGTAGGGGTAAGATTTGCGACACATCTTCGTAGCCCATTTGTGGGAGTATGTTGTTGTTTTTTGGTTGACTGTCAAGTTTTGGTGGCCTTATGCTGTTTTTTTTTGGGCTCTAATTTTCTGTATTTGATGTGGATTAATGAAAGTTGTGCTCTTAAATTTTGAAGGTTCATGAGCAGTATGTGACTAAATTAAGGAGGAAGCTACAGTTTGAGGAAAAAAGACAGTCTTCTCAGCGGCGAGTAAGCATTTTGCAGGACTTATAATCTCTCCAATTCCTTTTCTATTGGAACTTATCCTTTTTGTCTTTTGGAAACTTTATTACTGGTAGATTTGACAGGCAAAAGAAAAGATTCTGAATTGATTCTCCAAAAAAATCTTTTTGGTGATTCTCAAAATACTAAACTGTAAGAAAGCAGAAGAATATTATTCGAAATTTAGGAACTTTTAAGATTTACCAACACTTTTTCCAAAGTGTAATATAGTTTCTTCTGATTCTTGCAGTTGCAAGTTCCAAGCTTCAAATATTGTCTAGTCCCCCCTCCCCCCATTCGGACCAAGATTCTGACTTGAGTCATTCATTATAAGCAAATTTCGAGTAAGAGCTAGAACAAGCAGCAGCTTCCCTGCTGACTCTACAGTAATTTGGAGTTACCACCTTTTTTTTTTGGATTTTACCAGGTACTTTCAGACTCGGAATCTGTGAGATGGTTAAACTATGTGATTGAAAAGATTTGGCCTCTCTGCATGGAGGAGATTGTTTCACAGAAAATTCTACTTTCTATCATTCCATGGTTTCTTCAGAAGTACAAACCTTGGACTGCTGTAAGTGTTCAAACCATTTGTACCTTTTACTTTCTGGACTCTATGCATCATATTTCATTTAATGTCTCTATTTTCTGTATTTTCCATTTATTTAGTGTTTATCAATTTTAGCAGTTTTGCTTTCTTCAACATTATAGTTGTCATCCTTACGCCATTAACATCAACTTTTTAACTTTACTCTGAAGAATTAATTTGTTTGCTGAGTCGAGTTATCAAGAGTAATTTTTCCCCCTAATGCATACAGAAAGAGGCTGTAGTTCAGCACCTCTATATGGGAAGAACTCCACCTATGTTCACAGAAATGAGGGTTCTTCGTGAATCTACTGGAGATGATCACTTGGTATGTAATCTTGACTCAAGAATGTATATTCTGCCCATTTGTTCTCTATTTAGTGAGGCTTAAATTTAAATCTATCCGTGCAGGTCCTGGAGTTGGGAATGAATTTTCGTGCTGCCGATGACATGAGTGCAATTCTTTCTGTGAAAATGAGAAAAAGGTTGGGTTTTGGGATGTGGGCGAAGTTGCATCTGTTGGGCATGCATGTTGAGGGAAAGGTGATACACTAATGGCAATTAAAATTATGAAAATCTTCTTCCATTATAAAAATCTGATATTGAAGAGGGAAATGAGGTGGAGAGAACTAGTAGTATCAGTTGAATGTTCGGCATTAGACATTCAATACCACAAATAGCCCATATTGTGCTCCACAGTTAGTGGGTGCATGAGTGCGCTACATGAAAAAAAATTACCTAGTGATTACATTTTCTCCTTATTCTTGCATATGAAGCACCAAAATGAAATGAACTACCCTTCTATTCCTAAGTTTTCAGCTATAAGAACGTCTTTCTGTGCTGCTAGCGAAGCACACTAGCACACTTTTTTTAAGGTGTTCTTGGCACACATACGGCATACAAAGGAATGAGGAAACTCATGACAATTTTAGAGAGTTCTATGTTCAATGTTGATAGTTTAGCCATTGAATATAATCATTCTCCTTCAATTCTTTTGTTCCCCTGTATTGTTTGATGACCAGATTTTAATTCCTAAAATAATATATTTGGAGGTATCACTGTTTTATGTAGGTCTTGGTTGGGGTAAAGTTCTTAAGGAAATGGCCATTTCTCGGTCGTTTGCGGCTGTGCTTTGTGGAGCCTCCTTATTTTCAGATGACTGTGAAGCCAATTTTCACACATGGACTTGATGTAACAGAACTTCCTGGAATTGCTGGATGGATGGTTAGTTCAATGAGTATTGCTACGTCTAACATTGAATTGACATATGTACAATCTTCCTAAGATTTGCTTGTCATCTTTATCAGGATAAACTTCTCTCTGTTGCCTTTGAGCAGACACTAGTCGAGGTTCGGTTCGTTCAGATTTGAGTCCTCCTTCTGTTTAATGTTATTTCCCTAATATACTTGTGGTAGAAGCATATTTTAGACTTTCATGCGCTTAAGAATGGCGGCCTAAGTTGCTTGGACTCTTCACTTCGCTGCTGGCACTCGTGTCGACATGATGTGGATGCGGGTGGGATCCGTATCATATTTGGTCAATCGATTTTGGGCATTTTGACCAAAATTGACGGAGAAATTTGGGACAAATACAATGATTTTTGAAATCTGAACAAAAGGTTCTGTGAAGTTGAAGAAAATGGAGTATCTTGCATATAGACATTTCTATATCAGTCTGTTTCCTTATATCGCTTTCTGGGAATCGCCTCTTGAACAATATTTTCTCCTTGGAATAGCATTTAAATTTTTCACATAATGTCTCATAATTTGGACATAATTCTATTTTTAGATATTTGAATTACTTTTAACCAAATCCTGCACCCGCCTTCGTTCTTGGATCCGTACTCCCAGATCTTAAAATTTAGATCACGAAGGATCCGGCCTTCAGATCCGCACCTATATCAGACAACCGTACCCGAGTAACATAGATGGAAACAGAAGTTACAAATAAAAGTTATGCTTCTGAAATAAAATTGCATGATTTGATCTCCAGTTGCTGAAAATGATTTGAATAGTATACCATCAGGTATTGAGGTTTCCATATGCCCAAAAGAAAAGGGAAAAAAATGCCGTGAAGAGCTTTAGACTAAGTTATTCATTATATTTTGCAGCCCAACATGCTGGTAGTGGATGTTGAGAAGTTTGTCTCGCCGCAACCAGGTAATGGTCACCCTAGCATCCCCCTTTGTTTGTTTCCAATATAATTGAGTCCAACTCATTGCGTATGCTGCATAACTTGTCTAGATTGAAATATGAGATTAGAGTTGTTGGGCTTCTGTATTTGAAGTGATTATTCAATTAGATATGTTCCATCACTGCTACATAAGTCTCTTCTTTTTCATTGTCAGAAAACTGTTTTTCAGTCGATGCTAAGGAGCCCATCGCTTTTGTGATTTTAGAAGTTCTTGAAGCAGCTGACATGAAGCCATCAGATTTAAATGGTATGAACATCGGCTTGCTGTACTTCTGTCAAATTATTAGATATGTATGCCTAAAAGCTGGGTGGTCTTTTTCAGGATTAGCTGATCCATATGTTAAGGGGAACATTGGCCTTTATAGATTCAAGACTAAGACTAAGAAGAAGACATTGACTCCACAGTGGCATGAGGAGTTCAAGATTCCAGTCTGTACATGGGAGTCTCCTAACAACATGCTCAACATCGAAGTTCGTGACAAAGACCATTTTATTGACGATACATTGGGGTTCGTTCTACTCTCCCCTTGGCAATTGAAATACTTAGACTCTTTCCTTTAGGTGTATGAGTTATCTATCATTTCCATTTTTGTTCTTTCGATATCAGTATGTTCTCCAATGGAATATTATTCGAAGCTGGCATAAGCAGCTTATTTACTTTTTTTTGTGTGTTGCGAATAGAAAATGTTCCATCAATATCTGTAATCTTAGGGATGGCCAGAGGCATGATATGTGGCTGTCTCTTCAGAACATCAAAATGGGAAGATTGCATCTTGCCGTTACTGTTGTTGACTGTGCCAAAAAGGTATATATTTCTCCTCTGCAATTTGTTGTGAACGCTAAATTAGAATGTTAAGAAGCAAAGATTTCTCAGATATCGTCTTCTTTGCACCTGAAAATGCTTTGCATTACTTATTATTCTATAATGGATGAATGCTTTAGACTGAAATAACGGTGCTGAGGAATAGGCATAGTTTATTAATGATAAAGAATGACGGAAAACAAGGAAGTACTAAGCTTTAAGTAATTTTCAGGGCGCGGAGCAATCATATGACAGCGGAAGTGTGGTCAATGAACAGGATAGCAAATCTGCTGAGATGGATAAAACTGAACAAAGCTCCTTAACCCCTGAATCAGTTGACGAATCTTCAAAAGCTGCAGATATGTATGAACCTATTAATATTGAAGGACAACAGGAGACTGGTATATGGGTACACCACCCAGGGAGTGAAGTAGCACAAGTATGGGAACCAAGAAAGGGAAAGAGCAGGGTTATTGGTGAAGTTCGCAGTGGAAATGCTGATTCTAAGAGAAGTTTTAAGTCAACATCAGGCGGCTCCTCTCACTATAATGAAGACAGGCTTGATGAAAGTGCTAATGGAGGCAAGCCAGATTCTCCAGGTCGTATTCGTAGGGGTTTGCATAAGATCAGCTCGCTTTTCCGGAGAAGTTCAAGTAAAGAGGATAAGTCAGGCAATCTTGGAGAGCCTGATTCATCTCCGCGTGTGAATCTTAGGGCAGTTAATGCCAAGGATATAGGAGTGAAGATTATAGTGGACGACACCATTTTGGATTCATCATTACCAACAACACCTACAGAAGATGGAAAAGAGAGCCCTGCAGGAAACGGGAAGAGCCCCAGAAAGGGAAAAATGAGAAACAAGACAAAGAAAATCCTTAAACACGCTGGCAAGTCTGTTGGCGGTGGCATAAAGAAAGTGATGCCCGGGAAGTCGTCAGGAAAATCTAAAGACGAACTAGAATCGTCAGAAACAGAAAGATCGAGCTCGTTGGAGTCTGATTCTTCTGATGCAGTGTCTCAACCTTCACCAATTGATTCACCTCAAGTTGTAGCACTTTCAGTTGACAACAATTCCACAGCTAGCTCTTGTATTGAGAATTCTGACACTACAATAAGGATCAGTGGACTGGTAGACAGGGAAAGCATCAAAGCTCCAGATGAGGTAGCAGGGGACTCGAAAGAAAATCATGCATTCGGTCAGTCTTCAAGTTTTAAAAGTCCGAGGTAGACCAACGAGGGTCTGAATGTGTTGCAACAGGTATATTTCTCAGTTTCCTCCATTGTTCAGTCTGAATGTTTATGCTGTTCTGTCTTGCCTGTAATAGCTTCATGTCAGCTAAATCTGATATATCATAAGTTCAATGTGCATGGTTTTTGTTATGGTTTCAAGTTCTGTATCATATAAATTTTGGAAAAATCAAGTGTGAATAGTACCTTATTGGATTCCTCCACAGTATAATATAAGTTCAAAACACTACTTTATCTTGGTTAATGTGTATTTTGTTTTCAAGGAAAATAGTTTCCATGAGCAAGTGCATCAACAGCTTCTTGTACTAATTTCTCTCTTTGATATAGCCCTGTATATTGAGAAAGGTCTCATTACCTCAAGTTTGCTTTGTGAACAAGTTATAAACAACAATGACGACATACTATTGGAATTTCACAAGTGGAGTCTGGAAAGGGTATAATGCACGCAGTTCTTACCATTACCTCAAAGAGGCTGTTTCCGGAATACACTCGTCTTAGTGAACAAGTTATAAGCAAGATTATAATGGGGATTATGTAATGAGGAAATTATTTAGTGAATATACTTTTATTAAAAGATATCCAGTTCATTGGACCAAAATTGGGATATATGCGGAATAATATAAAACACATTCGGTATGCTTTCCATAATTGGTACACGAGAAACGTCTGAATTTTTTTCTACAGTGGAAATGTCATAAATGTGCGAACCAAGATCCATAATACGAAAACCAAAAGCAATACAAGTAAGCACGCGAAATCATGATGTATTCCCCCCCTCAACTTTGTGCTAGATAAACTTTTAGATTTTAAGAATGTTATTATTCATTAATGTCTATGCACAATAGCCTATTATAGTACTATACCTGTACATGAAAGAATTATATAACCTATTGCTTTCCGTGGGGAATATATCCACATGATGAGATGTTTCTACTACTATTTTGCTATTCTACAGTAACAGAAAAGTATGTGTACATGCAATGTCAAATAGAGATCACTAAGGGTTCTTCTTTCCTGCAAGAATTGGCTGAATTTGCAACCTCCTACTGAAAGCCTCATTGAACAGAAACCGAGTTTGGAAAGCTGAAATTATTGGAAGCCAAGCCAACGAAGCTAGAGGTGCGAAAAGAACAACACCCATTCCATAGTCATAAGCCCGAGCAAACACGCGAGTGAAGTGCCACAATCCAGTACCTTCAATCTTGGGTCTCATTACTTGTCCAACCTGAGAAAAAAACACCATGTACACGATGAAATGGAATAAAAACGAGACAAAACACAGGACGAGGAGTAGCAAAATAGGCAAGAACATATACTGGACTTACCAATATCAAGCCCCAACCAGTTGGTAGAAAAGCTAGACAGCAGACAATCAAGTCTCTCACAGAAAGATGACATATGATTGACAGGGTAATAATAGTAGCCACAACTCCTAGGAAAAGAAAAGCTTTAAACATCCGGAAAGTTAAGTGATGGTTTGCGCTTAATAATCTCCTTCCAATGTTCAGTACCTGTGTCATGAAGGAAAATTCATCAAAACACACACACACACACAGAGTATAGTCCTGCAACGTGGGGTCTCGAGAAGTATGTCAGCGCTGTAAAGGGACTTTGAAAATTGAAGGAAATGTGCAGGAAGAAGCTTACCTTGATCAAGAGGAAAATAAAAGCAATGACAACCCATGAGAGCACATAGACGACGATATTTTTACTTTGGTTGGATATGTCAAGGTGATACACCAGTCCATATTGGTAAAGGAAAAATCTTAGTGAAAGGAGTATCTCAATTAACCGAGAAAATAGCCCTGCATGACGAAGATGAGCTTGTTCATCGTTCCACCAAGATTGCCAACTTTTATCTTGTTGTATCCCTATACCACCTTGTTGATTTATCCACTTGTTCCAGTCTTTCCAGTCATCGACTATCTTGCCCCAATTAAATCCAGAAGGATTAAACAGAAATGGTGCAAACAACCAAGTAAATGACATGAACCATATTGCATATGTAGTTAAAACATATGCCAAATGGCTCTCGTATGATCGCCTAAACAAGTCATAAATCGTCAACAGAAGCAAAAGTTCAAATCCTTTGATGAAATGACTCCTAGAGTAAAGTCTATAGTTTTCAGTGAAGCTGGCATGAAAAACCACAACTTTACGACCAGTAGGTCTATACTTGGCACCCCCATGAAGAATTGTTCTGCCATAGTAATGAGATTTTGTTCCATACGAAAAAGTAAAGAAAACAGCAGCCAGCTGCAGTTGCATGAGAACAAAATCTTTAAGGGCATTAAGATACCCGCGCTCAAGTCCCAACTCAATGATCATTGGTAACCCCGTTAGAAGTCCAAGCTGGATAAATGATTGAGAAGCTAGAGCTGTTTCTAGTGACTTAATGTTTTGCAATTTTGCCTCAACAATTAGTGCTCTTTGTAGACCACTTAATACCATGTATAGCTGACCATATAGAAACACGTAAATCGTAATCACTGATATCTGCAAAGTTTTGACATCAGGACATGGCATATAAGTGACTTAATAACAAATTCCATTCTCAAAGACAGCAGATAGAACAAAACTTATAGGATTTAGTGTAGTTACCAGGCTGTTGAAATAGAAGCCAACTGTTGTAAAATAGCATGAGAGCATTCGAAAGAAGTCAAATCTATGGCCAAGGCGGTACATATCACGGCTGATTGTTTGTTCACTGTTTCCATTTGCAACTTTAGCTTCAAACTTTGAAATCTGGTTAAGTCCTACATCGCGACCTTTTCCAACTTGCATGTACTCAAGATATGTAACATGTCCCCGTCTCAGAGTCGTGTTAAATCCTACATTATATCAGACACTGTCATGTGATTTCGAATCTATAAACTTTATGATGTCAAATAAACATTTTGCATAAACAGGAAAACCTGCAAAAACATCTTCACTCAAGTTGATTGTTTTGGATGCTTTGCTAATGCCTCCTCTTGTCAAATGAAATGCCCGGTCAAACACATCCGGGTGCCCATAATGGAACCTGACCCTGAAATTTCCGATGGAAAAGTAAAATTATCATAAGCAATCTGAAAACAACATATATATTTTTGTTTTCCTTTATGCAAAGAGCTTTTAAACAAGAAAAATACCACACGACTTTGGAAAGTATAGAGTTAATGGCTAAAAAGACACCTAAACTATCCCTTTTTTGCGAGTTTCATACCTCAACTATCCATTGTTCTCTTTACCTACCTAAGCTATCACTCCTTTTGTATTAAAACACACATCGATGTTGAGTTAGCCAAATATTTGTTCCCACTTGACAATAGGTGCCTGTAGACCAACTCAGCATTGAGGTGTGTTTCAATAGAAAGGGGGGGAGGGGGTTGATAGTTGAGATATGAAACTCGCAAAAATGTGATAGTTTAGGTGTATTTTTTTAAGCATTAACTCAAAGAAATATTGAACAAATCTTTTACCATTTCATAAATGCAAGCATGTCAAAGTAGGGGTTAAATTACCTGAGTGGATTAGCCAGAAGCCTTTGACCAATGGTGACAAAGCTGGTCTCTTGATAGGACATAAACCAAGCCAAAGAAGACACACTGCAATCAGGATGAAAGCTTCTTTAGTATTTACTCAAAAATTTCTCTTCTGCTAAGTTGCACAGACTCTTTACTTTTGATGCTGCACCCGTGTCGAATTCTCCAAAGATATTAAAAATTTCTCTTCTGCTGAGTTGCACGGACTCTTTACTTTTGATGCCGCATCCATATCGGATTCTACAAAGATACACTATCTTTGGAGAATTTGACAATCTCCGTTGACATTTTTGAAGAGTCCAAGCAACATAGCACTTCTGCAGTCTTATTTTTCCTTTAACATCTATTTTCCTCTTTCTAGAGTTAAGTTCTTCATAACACACAAAAGTATTCTTGTTGATAATGTAGTTGAAGCAGGGAATTACCAATTCACATTCATAGCTTAAAGATCGCATCCGTTTCAAAGATCAATATTAAGATTAATTAGAACATTGGCAATTTGATTTTGAAAAGAAACATTCAAAATTTTAACAGAGCAAAAAGAAACTACAGAAAACCGAAATGCTAAAATTTAGACAATTTGAGAACAGCTGGTAAGTCTGAAAAAAATAAACCAGGCTTCTTACTGTGGTGAAGATACTATGTAGTTTCATAGTCAATTAATCACAATTCTGAGATGCTGACCTTCCTGTAAATATGTGTTCTCTCATGCCAAGTATTGTGGGAGGACGTCGACCAGTGTGTTTCAGGAACTCTTGCAAGATATTCCGCATTTTCAAAGCTTCTTCTAAATAATTATCCTGTAAAAGAAGCTATTAGGACAAATATACGAGATCATTCTTTTTTAAAATCCTAAGGCTGATGAATACCTGGTTCATGTCAATTGTTTGGAGAGCTTCACCGCGTGTGAAAATTATGGAATGATTTTGATTTTCAGGTTTTCCTTCTCCAATATTTGGTGGACCTGGAAGCTTTACGCGGTATACTTCCTACACCAGTTGAAAATGATTTGTAAGAATAAGCATAGACCAAAATATTTGAAATCAGAAGACACTGCCGATCATTTTGATACATAACAGGAAACAAACAGATATGTCTCTATATGTTCAACCGCTTCGAGGATTATTTTTCATACCTGATCAAAACCATTAACAGCTTTAACTAGAACAGATGAATAAACTTTTTGTGTCTGGTCATCCATAATTTCTTCTTTCTCCTCAACATAAGCAACACGCAAAGAAGGGTACCTTTAACCAACACATCGATAAAATAACACATTTAATTGCGGAAAGTGCTTGTTCAAGTACAAAAGTGTCACTCGGAAAATTACCTTATCATTAAATTAAGTATGTCTTGGGCCTGAGGGTCACCAGTAGTCTTCTGTAATCCATACATTTGACAAGACACAACATGAATAAATTTCATATCTGCCAAGGCTTCAAGTTGAGCTGATAACGTATCGTTTTTCTTCTCAATTGCATCATAACCTTGGAGGATATCTGAGGAAATTAAGAAGGAAACATGCAGACGCTGTTCACTTGATTGAATAATGGGGAAGAGAGAAAATCAAAATATCTGCATATGACAAACCTTCATCCTCAGCCATGTCAAGAAAAGCTTGCAACTTCAGCGCTTTCCTGTAGTACATCATTCCTCGTACTGTTTTGATTAACGAAATAAACATATAAAGAACATTTCTAGTAAGGACTAAGTTCACATTTCCCCTTATATAGAAATAACTTTTAGACAAAAGATAAGTCCACCTGTTCTGCTAAGAGTTTGCCCTCGGAAAGATGCCCAAGTTCGCTCTTCTTCTTCAATTTCATCACTAGATTCATCTATTCCTTCCCTTTCCATGCGCTCCAAAAAGTTTTCCCATTCATCTGAGGATGTATAATAAACTTATTATGAGATGGAAGAAGTCTCTCTCACTCTCTAATGTCTTACAAAAGTATCGTCGTAGCAACCTGGAAATATTTTTTTCATATAGAAAAGGATAGAGACCCCTTGTTTTCTTGAATTGAGCTCCTTCTTCGAAAATTTGACTTCCTCCATGAAATGTGGAGTTAGAACACTGTAAAGTAAACATGTCTCTTTAAGTAGGTTTAGTAATTCACCTGACAATCAATTTTCTCTTTAAAGGTTGCATTTCAAATGGTCGAAAATATTTTTTTTGCTAGCCAGTTAGCCATTTCCAATGAGGATGTTGTTAAGACAAAAATATGTTTAAGGAAATAGATATATATGATCTTCCAGGTATCAATACATCAGATACACGAATTCCACATACAAGTAGGAAATTTTACCAGGTGATGAAAACATCAAGTAAATGTGATGAGATCTGACCTGAATGATAACATGTTCCGCACCTTTGGAGCATTTGGCATGTTCATAAACAGAGAAGTGGCAAAAAAGGAAATCCTCCTGCGAGCCTCCAAGTTGGTCGGTATATCCAGTGCTTTATCTTTGACAGTAACCAGTAAATGAAACCGCTTGATCTACAATCAAAACCATATCAGTTTCCATACATAATAGGTTTGTGTAGCTGAACATATGCTTTTACTTATGCCTATATGACTGAAAAATGACCCTTTCTGATATAAGTAATCGCAAAACCATAACTAGTAAAGTATTTGGAACACCTTTTCCAATAAGTGATCACTGTCTGGCAATGGAAAATGGATTGAATTCTTAGATGCAAACAGTGGGGCTTCAATCCAGACGAAATATTCAGCAACCTCTTCCCCACTATGCAGCTGAGCATCCAGTGATTCCAACGTTCTGCAACCACGAAGGGTGGTTGATTAGACACAACATAAATATAAGAAATTATTATGATTTGAATTTCTTTAAGCATCTAACCTTGATCCATTTAACATCATACCACTCGTTACAAGCTCAAAGATATCTTGAATTGTCAATACGACTTTGTTGTGAAGGCATTCATTTCCCTCAATCTTGATAAATCAATGTGTCAATATGGAAAACATGAGTTGGACAAATGAAACTGGTAACAGGAAAGGAGAAAAAGATGATGCTTTTGTGCAAATTTACCAGAAGTTCAAGTAAAGTGATACACTTAGCACATAGAACCGGAAGTTCGCTCATCTTCAAGTCCTTCAGAAGTGTTGATTTTTGAATACTTTCATCAATTTCATCTAATATACCAGAAATAACCCTGAAAAGTAGACAACCATGTCATGAATGGGAGACTAAAATTGAACAAAACGAAAATGCAGAAAGTGTTGTCGCTCGAACGATTTCAGTACTCCCTCATTTTCAATTTGTTTGTTTGGTTTTAACTTGACACAGAGTTTAAGAAAATAAACAAGGCTAGTCTTAATCTCAAGATATGCACAATGTCCCAAAATGGCCTTTAGTATTGTGGTGTTAAACATGCTATGTGGAAGTTTAAACTAAAAAGTTTCCAAGGAAATAATAGACAAAATTGAAACGGAGGGAGTATTAAATTGTTTTTGAAATAATAGTCTGAAATTACCTTCTCTCAAGGTCACCAACAACAAGAATTTCGAGGATGTATTTTAGCGATTCATAACACTCTATCACAACCATATACATGTATGTATCCTTCTTTATTATTCTTAAAAGCGCTTCATCTTTCCCTTCAAAGTCCCGCGCAATAGATAATGCATTTGAAAGCTGCCAGCAGATGGACGACAAGTCAAACAGTAACCAATGCTGATATAAAATTAGACAAAGCTCCAAGATTAACATGGTACCTTATCTGCTAAAAGAAAAATTGGCCAATAGACTCGACCAGAGAACAGTTCGGGTAATACAGGTATTTTCATCAAATCCATCTCCCTGTTGTCAGTTATTACACAAAAGTCTTAGCTTTTTGTAAAGAACAACATTTCTAAATAAGCTAGAGTGAAATAATTAACCTGTCACTTATAACATCCTCCTCGCGAAAGCTACTGATGATCTGGTTCCACACAAGAGCAAACTTCACAACATTGCCCTTTTCCCTTTCTGATAAGTGAAAGTTCTGCCAAACGAAACTCCAGATGGATGAGACAGAATCATAAGAAATTAGTAACTAGAAAAAATTCGATGGTAAAAACCTTCTGGAACTGGAACGTCAAAGGGATGAGCCAATTCATTAAGCTGTTTCTAGAATCTTTTCCTTTAGGTGGAACAAGACAAGCACTGAAAGCTTCAGGTAATGAGTAAAATCTACTTCTCAGCATTCCTAGCGTCCGAATCTGTGGTAAACAAACGAGATGAGAGTGCCCTTATAGTGGCCTAAAAATTAACTAAAAACAACTCACCTCACCAAGATGGTGGAGGATTCCATACACTCCACCAAAGACGGAACAGTAGACAGAATACCAGATTTGTGCATCCATGAAATATACCTGAAACAACAAGATTCAGCACGGAAGATATAGATGTCTAATGAAAATATGAAGCTTCAGAAACAGACGATGAAGTCATAATATAACTTACAAGTATGATTGGAGCCCATATAGCACCTATTGCTCCAGCATTGCTCTTGACTAAATTGGAAACGAATTCCTTCAGAGGATTTACATATGCACGCTCTTCAGCTACTTAAGAAGATAAAAAGGTATAGACAATTACCTTTAGGGAAAAGCTCGTGCCAGTCATAATTCTTTACTCCGATTGCCATGATCTGTCTTGTTGGTGATATAAGTAGTTTTATCTGGATATTTCATGAAAAGTCAACTAGTAGCTTGCACAGATGTCTACAAATTCCAATTGAAACTCGAAAAAAGTCGTTTGTTCCAAAGTGTTGCAGAGCATAAATAATTATCCAGTTGAATATGAAAGAATTTTGAAGGACACCACACTAATACTTTTCGACTCATAATTCAGATAAGAGTGGATGTCCTAAGCTCAAATGATGTCGACTGTGTGTTCCTTTAGATAGACTGCACTAAGATACTAAGAAGTTCGGGAGGAAAATATTTGAGAAATTTATAAGCTATTCATAAAATAAATGTATTTTCTGATTCTTTGCTTGTACATTCAAATATTTAATGGACGTGTCACTGATCTAGTTAGTATTACTCGCTTGTAAACCAATAAGAAGGCTTAGAACCACTCACCTCAAATGTGTAGCTAAATATAAGTTTGCTCATTAATATGAACATCCAAAAAATGGTATACCTAAAATCAGAAGTGAGGCTTAATGAGAAACCCGTCAAGCGAATACTTTAAAAAAGAATAGGGTCACAGTAGGGATAGTAGGAAATACTTCAGAAGGGAGAGTTGGCTTTCTTGCATTCCTCGCCCAACGTATAGCTTAGGCTGCATTTCCAAAACCAATAAAAGGTAAAAATTTGACATAATGTATAACTCAACAAGAAGTAGATTTTTTTTAATCCAAATAGGCCTGCTAGCTAGGATCAGGTCAGCCAAAGTTTTACCTGAGTCCACCAGGTTAAGAACATGCATATCCGGTAATTAGAAGTCTCGATATATTTTCCAACCACAGGCACAAAAAATAGAACCATGTCAACTGCATTGGTCATCAAGTAGAATGCAACTGCAACCATATAGGAAGAATAGCACCATTCTCCAAGCCAACTCCCACTTTGCGTTGAATAACAAGTATATTTTCTACGAGAACTAGCATAATATATGGGAAGAATGATGGTCCACATCACAGCAACAACCACCCTCAGCACATGTTTCAGAGTTTGATTAGGGTCTATTGTACATCGAGCTTTCCAAGTAAAGATGATATCAAGAATAACTGCAAGAATGAGAATTTATTCGTACCTTTTGTCTTAAGTTATGATACGTAAGTAGATGATAAAATATGAAAAAGGTGGACAATTAATAACAAGAGACTTAGTAGTCATACCATTTACAAGTTTAAGAACTGCTGAAGTGATGAAGATACTCATAACATCCTCGAGTACCGTTGCATCAAAGATTTGTAGAGGAGACTCCAAATCATGAGATGCCATAATTATCATTGCCTAATAAGTAAAGAAATGAAGAAAAAGAAAATGGAGCTTGGTAAGAATGTATACTTTAAGATATTGTTAATATCGTCTCTTACACAAACAAACCTGAAGTGATAGGATAAAAAAGCTCCACATCCTGTCAAAGCATCTGAAAATCTGCCAAAATGAGCGGATTTCTACAAAATTGGTCTTCCCCAGCCACTTTGGTTCACGCCGTTCATCCACTAGGATCTGAAGATCACAGAATGAAACCGTAATTTTGGAATCTTACCAGAATGGCAGCCAGGTGCATGAAGACTCCTGAGTTAGCAGGGTTTGCAGAAGGGCCGCACTCCAAGGGGTGTGATGTAGACAGTCTAACCTAATGTAAGTATTAGTGGTTGCTGCCATGGTTTGCACCAGTGGTCTATAGGTCACATGAAGACAACCTTATTGTTGCACTGATGCTCCGCTTCAATTTTGGAATGTATTATCTTAAACATAAGGACAAAAGAACTGATACTGCACATGCTTAGTCATGGTGTTGCGATAAGATCAATTCATAGTAAAGACGGGCATGCATGTACGAGAGAAGCAATTACTAATGTTGCAACATCAAAAGCCACCTTAGAGCACATATTAACTCACATTTGAGGCCAAGTTAAGGGGCATGTTTATAATCGTTTCAATTGTAAGTACAATACAGGTGATAACCTTTTTTGTTGGAAATATCAGAACAATACAGAGAACCTTTCAAGCTAATATGTGACCATGCTACGACAATGACAAACAGGAATACAATACTTCGATAGACAGAAAGTTGCATCATTGAAAGAGAAAAGCTATGTATCCCATCCCATAGACCATATATAGACATTGTACGAAAAGCTTATTTTTTCTTGATTCTACAGAAAAGGGAAAGCGGTAAAAACACAAGTATGAGATAAAAAGCAAACTTGCATTATCAATGAAATATCAGGATGCTTTCTTGTGCCTACGTACTCTTACTATAATTTGAAATATCAACAGGGTAACTTACCCCCATTTCTTCGTCTTCATTTGGATCCTTGTTTTCTTGAAGATTGGAAACAGGAGCCTTTTCCTTTTTAACTTTGACATTATTTGGAGGTCCTAAACAAAAGAAATCATGGTCCAGACGCATAGGCCAACCTATTTGAAAACAATCTGGAGACCTGAAAAAGCAAAGCAACCAGCAGATCACGAAAAATTCCTGACATACTCAACTGAAATATAGGATTGGCATTGAGAAGAAGTTATCTCTACCAAAAGAATTCATTCAGATCATCATAGTTCCTCCATGTCGAATGATCAGCTGTTCCTTTTCCATTTTTCTTTGCTTCCTTAAGTGTTCCAAGGACAAGGTTAGAAATTGAAATTATAGAGATCAGAGGTAAATGCATGTCCAAACGTTGAAGTACCTTTTCTATGACATCATACACCGGACACACTACATTGTTAAGAAAAGATTCTGAATCTCCTCGGTAAGCTGGCATGACCTTTTCTCCGGTTGTCATGCTTAAAGCACCGGTTAGCATGCTATGCAGCTCATATGCCATCTGCAAGAGAGAATATGTTTACTCAATGTATTTAAAATAAAGGAAAAGAAAGAGAATATTTGTTGGATTTCAATCTCCGAAAGACTGTTGAAGCTTAATTCTTAAATCATGAATGAATGACTCCGGTTATTCTTTCACAATTTTCCACCAACGTTTTCTTTGCTCGCAGTTTCCGATCCAAAATTCCAAGAAAAAATTTTCCCATCTACATTTCCACGCAGACCTATTCTCATTTCTAACCAACAACAACATCAACAACAACATTACCCCATTGCCTCAAAGGCTCCCGTCCATTGCGGGGTAAAGGGGTCGGATATACACAGCCTGACCCCTATGTTTAAAACATAGAGCGACTGTTTCCGAATGACCCATGATGAGAGTCGAAAGTTGCATTGACTAACTGCTACCTCACAAATGAACAAAGCGCAGACAGTTTAAAGAGTCATTTTACTTTATTCCATCATACCCCAAAGCAAAAAAATAGTGAATCTTTGGCTCCATCTGGCTGTGGAAAAGCTATTCTCATTTCTAACTGAATTTGATAAATTACAGCAGTAATCTTATATGGAGTTGCCTTTATAGAAACAGTATAAAATGTCAGCTTACATGGTGAAAGATGTAGCACAAGCATTCTGGCATAAACCTTAAGTTAGCAGCCTCTCCCCATATCAGAAGGTAAAGAGCTATATACAGAAGTTTGTACTGCTGGGCCTCCTGTTTCAGATATGGCACCCTGAAGATCAATGAGATGACAAAAAAGACGTTAGAGAGTAAGAAGAGAAACGACTAGAGAAAACAGAAGGAATCACATATTATCTTACCTAATATTGCTTTTTCGTCCCAAAAACTTGCACCAATCTGTATAATTTTTAAAGAACTTCTTCATCAGCTCATCAACAGCAACATCCCCTAGCTAATACCCAGAAAGTAAGCATAACAAAGCTGATTAAAATGGCATTTTAACTAGAAAGAGACAGGTAACACTAGTACAGCACCTTGGGTATTACTACTTGCTTTTGAGTCTGCCGGACATGCGTGTTAGCAAGTAATAAAATTAAATGCTCTCTCTGGTTGGACACATTCCCTTTCTGACAAGAGAAAAGCGATATTAATTATTGATACGATAGATAGGAATAATAAAGAGCTTGAATTAGACAGTTTGAAGTCCACTGGGAAATGATAAAGTCCAGCTTTGAGAATGTTGACATAGAAAGATTAGTACTTGAAATCCAAAGCAAAACTGGAGCCACTTGAACAAATCCAGGTTAGTTTCTTGTTTTCGACAATCTTCCAGGAAAGGCAAACCACGAACATCACGAATTGCAGCAACCGCTACTTTAATCTGTGGAACATTTCTCAATACTTATGAGCTTCCACAGGGAAGGAAAGAAAGCAAAAAGTTGACCAATAAATAGGTTTTTTCCGCCTAACATGGAGGGAACTACCACAATCAAAATCATTTAACCAGCCAACCTCATATAATTATCTATACATACCTCAGGGAGTTGCATGATCGCGTGATGAATTCCTCCTTGATCAAGAGGAAGAATATTATATGACACAAAGAGTTCAGATTTGGCATCGCTGCTCTCACTCCCAGCTAGAGCCTAATAAGAAGATACATAAAAGGTTCTATTAACACGTAAACGAAAGATTGAGCTGATCACAGTACTAAAATAACGAAATCCCATGAACAAAACCTGAACACCTGCTGCTCTGGAAACTATATCCAATACTTCAAACA
>JAOTQR010000097.1:21296210-21324501 GCA_025774065.1 Solanum ossicruentum | reverse complement strand
AATAATACTATAAAGAATGGGGCCAACAAAAAGCCATTGTTCACCTGGTTAAGGCATGACATTACATAAAGAAACCAATCTCTTAAAATTGTGTTAATCTCATTTAGATACTCGAACTAGGTCCGTTTTGATTGAGTACTTGCACACATGTTAAAGTGTTCCTATTAGGTACTTCCCACCCAAAATTTTGTAAAAGCTTTTGCGCGTATTCTAAAATGTATAGCCCATTATGTAGACGAGTTTAACCATCGTGTTCTTTAATTATGTGGATTGGCTTAATAAGCCGTAAAACTTCAAGTTGTTCCAATTGAGGTTGGTGTGTATTATACGCATTGACCTTAATAAGCTGTAAAACCTCAAGTTTATTCCAATTTAGTCTGATGTGTATAATTAAAAGAGGTGGCATATTTGTTGTAACTGAATCATGTGTTCAGATGCTCAATTAAAATATAATATAGTTCAAGTGTCTAAATGAAATTTACGTGTCGGTTTAAGAGGATGTTAATGTATCCAGCCTTAAAATAAACTACCTTTGTTTAGCTCTCTTTTTTCCTTTATCTCAAGTAGTTGAAAATACATAGAGAAGTGAAGTCATAATTCATCCCATAGTAGTGAACTTGTGTAGATGCAAGGGTTCAGATTTAACTGATACTGCAAGAAAATGAAACAAAATGGAAGCATCTGCAATTTTGCCCTACCATTGCTTAAGGTGACGTGGAGTGATTGTAATACCATATGTAACAGTCCAACCAACTTTTAAGTCTAAGTCCGCATAATTTTAATGTGCTCCAGAGTCTATTTTATAGATGTAGGATTTGCCTAGAGTGAGACACACCTTTATGATGTAATTTAGGGAAGTGAACGACCTAAATATAGGTAATTCTTTTTCACATGCTTATATTTTTGGTAGACAAAGTTAACTCCTACTTATGTTAATGGGTTAACAAATAAGAGATGACGTGGACACCACCGTTATAATCCATTCTAATGGTTTTATTGATTTTTTAAATGATAAAAGAGTGATTACCAAGTCTTAGCAAAGCTACTTTATTTGCACAGTAGAAGAAGCCATGTATGGGTTACAACTTGTCAGCCAGGCAAGATTCAACAAATACAAAGTCTATGTGGTTAAGCAATAAACATTAAGACTTGAAGCAATTAAGCAAAAGTTAATAAAAGGAGATACTTTATTTTAGTGGAAAAAGCTTCACCTACCTTTTCCTTTAATACTCAACCAAATAATTGACACAAAAATGTTGTTGAGTCATGGGGTATTCAGCTTTAAAAAAGACCATGAGACTATACTTCTTTTTTCCAATTACAGTTAAAAATAAATTAGATTTCTTACTGATAGGCCATGGGGCTATCAAAAAGGACATTGGAAAAGTAACTTATAGTATGACTGCCTTTAGGATTTAGATATTCCTTCCATGTTAAGGTTTTAAAAAGGATCAGTTGAGTGTAAGAAATTTTTATATCAAAAACTCTGATAATAGAGAATTTTTCAGGTGGAAAAGACTAGTATTACATAGCATATAGAGATTTAGCTATGTGGGTTTTGAGACGAGGGTTCACAGGAAACAGTCTCTCTATCTCTACAAGGTAGCGATATTCACCCTCCCCAGACCCCACTTGTGGGATTCTACTGGATATCTTGTTGTTGTTATATAGAGATTTAGCTATGTAATGATTTACTCTATGATGATATCACTCTTTGTCGAGCAAGGTGATGACATGAACTTGAGGATCCAGCTGCAAGTATGTCTAGTTTTGACAATCCTAATTGCAGCACGTGTTATATTCCCCCACTTGTCGATAGGTTTAACAAGGGCAAGAATAACTTTACCGAGCTAGAGCCTTCACGGTATTTGCAGTCATAAGGAAGCCTATAGTGCTCCACAATTCCCACAGAAAGCATAGCCATCACCGTTCCGGTACACATCCTTTGGAGTTAGCTCGGTGTGGTCACCCTTGCTCTTCCTAAACCTAAGTGGATCAAGAAGTTGAAAAATATGCCAGATGCTACTGCTGAGGATTTCAAAGCGAGACGTATTTGCTGCCGGATCCTCAAGTCCACTTGTGTAGTTTTCATGACATCACCTTGCTAGACAAAGATTGATGTCATTTGCGCAAAAACTTCCGAGTAAATCATTGCATACCTAAATCTGCAGCAGTCTCAAAATGAATTTGATCATTTCAACTTGTGAATAGGACAAAGACAACATTGGCTATGATCACTCTGCTTCTGGTTGTCAAGTTCCTTAAATATCACCACAGCTGCTCTGACTTGGAACCTGCAACATGAAAAAAAAAATATTTTTAGTGCATAATTATAGAATGACCATCTTCGGAATAAGCTCTAGGCGACTGTGACTTGTTACAGTTAATGGTTATGAATGAACAAGTCGCAAATATGAGATTTGTTGACATAATGGATTTTACTTCTAATTGCATGTATACACTTGAAACCATTGGTGGGTAGCATTTTTCTACCACCAATTGAAGAGTTCTCCACTCTACACTTCTTTGTAGCTGCAACTAAAATTTGAATAAGTTGTTGATGCTAGTGCTAATAATGCAAATCTATGTCAATTAAGTTTTTCGAGGACTATTACAATCAACACTAACGTTTAAGAGGGATAACACATGGGCGAGATCATAGCAGCAATATCAAATCTTTTGGATTAGCAATGCAGTTGTAGCATCTACACAAGTACCATGGAAGTGCACTGAGAGATTGATCTAGCAGTCAATGAAGTGACTGAAAACCATGGGAGTTGGGAGACTTGAGTTCAATAGAGGAAATGTCAGATGACTTCTTTGTTCAAGTCTTGATGACAGAGTTACTCCAGTTGACTATGTTGGTGGAACATAACAAGTACCCAAGTAAAATAGTCGAGGTATGTGCAAGTTGGGTTAGACATCACTGTTATAAAGAAGGAAACAAATCCAAAATTTTCCTTTGGACCATGTGAAATGGTTTAAGTTACCCTCTGTTAATAATTTAAATCAAATGAGCCCCACTGTTAGCAGAAGTGTTCGCTTATGCCCTTTTTCATAGATGGAACGTTATTTTATCTAAATCAAATTCTAACTACTATAGTACTCACGTGATGCACGATATATTAAAGAGAAAAAAGTCATAATAAATTGTTTTCGTATTCTCTTAACCACATTAAATTTTTATTATTTGATCAACAATAAAAGTTAAACCATTTGACCTAGTATCGTTGATAAGAGGCCACCAAAGAAACAAAAAATTATTTCCTCCATCTATAATTGCCATAAGATCATGTTTCATGTGCAACAAGATTTAGAGATGGTTGATGAATCCATAAAAATTTCAAGAATTGGTTTCATAAGCTACTCACAGATACCAGGCTAAGGTTACAAGTAGCAAATTATTGTCTTGGTTTTCTACATGTAACTTGAAGGGATACTTACCCATATGTACTACCCAAACAAACAGTTTACAATGAGTATATCCTAATAAATTTTTATAACTAGAATACGCACGCTTATATTGATTTCATGAAACCAAATCTATTTTAATGTCATTTTTTTACCTTGTTCCCCAGACAAATACATAACCCTCTTCATTTTTTCTATTTTTTGTTTTAAAAATCTGTAGAACATGGTATACTAAAGTATATGTAAACTATTACACATTATATGTTTATACTACATAGACATCCTTAAACACTACATTATATATACTCCATAGATATAATGGATAAACTATTATACATTACATACACATCATTATACACTACGTTGCTCGGACTCTTCAAAAATGTCATCGAGTGTGAGTCGGATCCCTCAAAGTAGTGCATTTTTAAAGATCAAACATAGGTGCGACAACATTTTTGGGGAGTATGTGTTATGGTAGAAAAGGAACAAGACATGCTTTCAGGGGAAGAAGTTGCAGGTACCAAGAGTCAAAAACAAATGTATCAAGAACTTGTATTTTTGGAGTTATATTAGTTCTCTTGATAGGATGGATAAGTATTTGGAAATTTTTGCATTTATTAGGGGAACATATGCAGTATGTTTGCAGTGAGGTGCACCTTAGGTCCTGTAAATTTCTCTGCACCATCTTGTGACCCTTTTAATAAATATCGTTACTTGTCAAAAAAAAGTGGCTTGACGTGAGCAAAAGAGATGCTAGAGCCGAGGGCCCTTCGAAATAACCTCTCTACGTCAAAGAGGTAGTGGTAAGGTCTGCGTATACTCTACCCCTCCCCAAACCCCACTTTATGGGATTTCACTGGGTTTCTTCTTGTTGTTGACGTGAACAAAATGGGTGTTTCTCCCACTTTGTAGTCCCCTTCCCCATTTCGTACCCCCCAAATAAATTTTTTAAAAAGAGGCGCTTCTTTGGGGGGAGGGGGTCAATGAGGCAACTCATTCAACACAAAACATTTGAACAACTACTGATAACTTTTTTTTTAATGAAGTAATTGATTCCATTCATGGCATCAGGAAGATGCAAAATAGTTACATAAGAGAGAGCACTAGTATGTTATCTCTAGTACACTATCATAGAGCAAACAAAATCTAAAAAGCTATCAGGGGAATCCATTGGGGACAAAAAAACCCAACTATATAAATACAAAAGACATCAACGACTACTGATAACCGACACACACCTTGACAGGATATGATGGACAATGGTTGTTGGCGACTCACCGGGAAAATTGATTTCCATAGTTTCATACTAAAGCCAATGCCAGATGGTAGATCCATCCTTATCTATCTATTTATGTAGGTTTTGTGTGGTGGAGATGAGAATACACGAATTTGAGAAGGAAGTAAATCGAGATTTCGGATATCCTGAAATTCGTGGAGATGGAGTGAATTGTGAAGGTTGGGCTATGGATCTTGGTAGAGGAGAAGGAAGAAACCAATGAGTGGAAAAGGTACTTCTCCGCCTTGTAATTCCCTCCCTCATTTTCCCTTCCCTACCATCTATGTAATTAAAAAAAAGAAAGAGGCGTTTCTTCTTCTAGGCATTGGGAGGTCTGAAGTTTGTTAAACACAACATTTCAACAATTTCTGATAACTAACATGCACCTTAACATGAATGCATGATGGAGGACAATGGTTGCCAATGACTCACCGGAAAAATTGGTTGTCGGAGTTCCATAGTGAAACCGATGCCAGATGATAGATCCATCCAAGATCTGTCTATTTATATAGGTTTTGTGTGGGGGAGATGAGCATACACGAATTTGAGAAGGAAGAACTAGGGATTTGGGATACCCTGAAATTTGTGGAGATGGAGTGACTTTTGATGGTTTTGGGTTATGGATCTTAGTAGAGGAGAAGGAAGAAACTAGTGGAAGAGGTACTTCTTCCACTTTGTAATCCCCTACACAGATGTAATTTTTTTTTTAAAGAAAAAAAGAAGAGCTTCTTCTTCTAGGCATTGGGAAGTCTTTGATGCAGCTCATTCATCACAAAACATTTCAACAAGTTCTAGTAACTGACACGTACCTCGACATGATATGATCGAGGACAATGGTCGGCAGCAACTCGATGAAAAAATTGGTTTTCAATGTTCCATACGGAAACCGATGCCAGATCATAGATCTGTCCAAGGTCTATCTATGTAGGTTTTGTGTGGTGGAGATGAGCATAGCTTCACAAATTTGAGACGAAAGAACCTAGGGATGCCGGATATTCTGAAATTCTTGATGGATCTTGAATCGTCTCCTTCTCCTACACTCGAATCATCTCCACCAATGTTTTGGGTTATGGATCTTGGTGGAGGAGAAGGAGACGATCCGAGTGGTGTATTTTGTACGTGAATGGAGGTTATCAATCAGTGGCGGTGATTTTCAACCAGAGGAGATAAGGCGACACGCAATGGTGACATGGTGGTTTGTGGCAGCGGCAAATCAGATGAGAAGAAAAAAAGGGAAAGAAAGGAATAGAGCTTGGGGACTAGGAATTTACAAAAACTTGGCCAAATATTGCTCTATTCCTCATTTATTACCCTTTTCTATGCGGCAACAGTAATTTTTTTGTTGTTGATAACAAGGAGAACCCGCAATCGCCTATGCAATAGCTCGCAAACCACATAGGAGAGGTAACCCACACTAGGCAAGCCCGGTGCGACGAGCTCGACCTAGAAGGCAAATCTCTTGCTTTCATTGGCAAGGGGTTTCGAACTTGAGACCTGCAACATGAAGTCTCAAGCACAAACCACTGTGGCAACAACAACTGAGAATAGAAAAGGAAGGGAATAGAGCTTGGGGACTAGGATTTTACAAAAACTTGGCTATGAGCATGTTCGGATTGGCTTATGTTAAATGTTTTTAAGCACGTTTATAGTGTTTAATGAAATAAATAAGTACTTTTAAACACTTAACTTTAAGCCAAAATTAATTAAAATAAGTCAAAAACCATTAGGATTTCTATCTAATGGCTTTTGGCTTATACGAGGGTTCTCAAGAAACAGCCTCTCTACACCTATAAGGTAGTGGTAAGGTCTGCGTACATTCTATCCTCCCAAGACGCCACTTATGAGATTCCACTGGGTATGTTGTCGTTGTTGACTTTTGGCTTATAGGCCATAAGCCAAAAGCCAATCCAAACAGGCTCTACATAAAAACAAGAAGGTAATAAATGAATATTTGGACCATATTTGGTAATTAGATGACCGAATGGATAAGGACATCAATTATCTCTAACTTAAACATAACCCAGCTAAGTTTACCAAATCCGCATATAAAAGTAGTTCATAGAAAGAGGATTACTTATTTGGATAAGAGAAAATCTTCATTCAAATTGTTTAAAAGAAATATATGAGTACTTCTGTAAATCTCAAACTCTTCATGCTATCATGTTCTTACCTCTTTTGAATAATATTAGCCATTTGTTTTTAGATCCTGCTAGGAAAGAAGTTTTATTCTCATGAGTGGGAAGACTTATTATTAAAAGGAAAAACCTTCTAGTTTCTAAAAAGCTTTGTGAATTCAGAGAAAATAGGGGTGGCACAATCAACTAATAAAATCATGACCAACTTGGTTGATTTTGCCACCCCTAGTTTCTCTTAGTACAAACAATCAAATGGAGGTCGTCGACAAAATACCAAAAAGAAGAATAGTTCATAAAGTCAAACACTTTTGAGTTATTCATAATGTCGAGCCTACATAACAACAGTGAATGTACTCAAACATTCCACGCAAACTTGTCAAGCTAGAATAACAACCTAATAATTCATGCTAGCTACAACTAAAACCAACCATCCAAAACATCTTTATTTAATCTTAGCTATGTTCTGGTGCTTATTTTACCAATTAGGAGGAGTAAGAATCCAGGTTGATGTTATTATATCTGATTCATGATTTGACACTACAGAAGCTACCACAAAGGGAGTGTAGAAGTTGAAGCTCATGAATACCTAACCATCTATCATATCAAAAACCACTTCTAGGTTACAATATATCCTCCCCATTACTTTTTCCAACTGCAAAGGAGGTGACATGCATTTCTTGTTCATGCATTTCTTTTTTAATTTTAGAAATATAGAACTATCAGGCATATATATATACACACACATAACTGATGCCTGACTGAATAAGATTACGCAAACTAAGTTAAATTTGTGGATAGTTTGGTTGACATTCTCACAGTTCTTGAAATAGAAAAAATTCAAATTGGTGGAGATTGCAATTTTCTCATAGTAGGAAACACCAGAAAAGAAGCCCACCATTGTAACAGAGATGACATATTAAATGCATTTCTAGAGTTGGTTTATGTCAAAATCAATAAAGCATACAATATTTTAACACATCTGCTCATCAGTGCAAAGACTATTTATTTTCATACTGAAATCATGTAAAATGAAATCATATCATAACTTGAAAAAAGAAGGTTTATATTTGTACCTGGATTGGTCCTTAATATTCTTTGCTCCCAGAGGATACCTTCTGAAAATCATTTCCATGTTGCTTGCCAAACATTTTCTGGCAGTGATATCGAGGCAAATAACCCATCCTTTGAAGTTGAGTTAGCTCAATATAATCACCCTTGCTCTTCTTGAACCTACTGACAAGTGAAACACTAAGGATCCTATACTAAGGATGTCAAAGCTAGACATGCTTGCTGCGAGATTCCTGAAGTTTGCTATTGTATTTTTCATAGCGTTTACCGTGCTTGATAAAAACTGATGTCATTTGTCTGAAAACTAAATAGTAAATAATGGCATATAGCCAAATTGGAAGCAGACTCAGAACAATACAGTAACAATGTTCAAACTGCAACAAAAATCATCTTTGGCAAAATTAAGACAACTATGTTTCAGCGTTGCATTATGTATTTGACTAGTAAATGAGCTAAATGAAAGTACACCATCCGTTGACTTCTTTTCTCTAGACATCAATGTAGCATAGCCATCCACAATGTCAAGTTCTCATTTTTCTTGTTCTTCTTTTACCTTTTAAACAATCTGTCTTCGCAACATGTAAAATTGATCAATAAGATAGTTTGTGCAACTCATTCATTCATTTTAAAACCTTCTATTTTGAGGCTAAAAGTGGATTAGCAAACAGTGCTCGAATACGAAATGTCTGGTAAAAGCCTAGACATACACACATACTTCATCACATATTTTGATAGTCCGAATGTCCAGTCATCTGCTTCCATAGAAGTTCTACTTGCATGGTCTTTTCAAGGTTAATAAAGCTTAGTATCCCATACGCCACTAATGACAAATAGTAGCCCATAAATCTTACATATGGCTTCTTCTACAGAAAAGGTACTTTGCCGGGAACTAAGACTTCATTAGTAAAGTAACTAACCACTCTTATCATTAAAAAAAGACAAGAACTCAAAGTGATAATGAGAAAGCAACAAAAATTAGGAGTAAACTAAGCCAAGGAATGTAATGGACAAATGCAGTCAGTGACAGGAAATCAACCAAAATCACCTAGTTTTATCATACAATAACATACAATTCAAAGTAAAAATATGCAAAGCTCGGCAAAGCCATTGGCGATACCCTCCTCTAAAATGGAATATACCCTTTCTGTCCTATATGGATATATTACTCAGAACTTTCAGCACTCTCCTCCGTCCCGCCACCTGATTGCAGCAAATTAACGAGTTAGTAAAAAGTCGAAAAGAAATTTCATACCCAAAATTAGGCAAAAACTAACCATCTTGTTCTTCTTCTTCCTCCTCCTCCTCCCATTCATCATCATCATCATCATTTCCATATCGTTCATTCAAGAATTCTACAGCTGATTTAGTGAAAACCAGCTTCTCAGAATCCAATATGTCAAAAAGATTCAAAGTTCTCGGAGTCAACATCTTCAATGTGCTAATGTTTCTGCTGGAGAGAACTACATTATCTGAAACTTCAGTCATCAGAAACAAAGATTTCTCTTTTGGGTCCAATCCCCACCTTCTCATCAAATTAATGAATTCCTTAGTCTTTGGCTTCTCAAACTTATCATTAAACTCTTCCACAACAATGGCATTCTCCGTAGCACTCGAAATCGCCGTAGAAATGGCGAGTCTCTTTTCCTTTTTGTTGATTTTAACTGACCAATCCTTAGGTTTCGGCCCAAACACAACCCCACCACCGGGCCGTAAAGGAGTTCGGTTCGACCCACGTCGAGCTCGACCCGTTTTCTTTTGTGGGTACGGTTTGATACCACCACCCCGTACTTCGGCCCGGGTGAGGGTGGAAGCAGTGCCGCGGCGTTGGTTACGGAGGTCGGTAGTGAGTCCACGGTGGACGACGGCGCGTGCGGTTTCAAGAGGGGCGGACTTAAGATTGAGAGTGGCGGAGCCAACTTCAGCACCATCAAAGGACAGAACTGGAATGGTGGCGCCGGCGCCGGCCTCTGAACGGATGGATAATTGTTGTTGTTTGGAGTTGGGGGATTTGAAAAGTAGGCGCTGCTGCTGCTTTGAGAAGTTGCTCGTGTTGGGATTAGAAAAGAAAATGGAAGAAGAGAAGAAAGATAAAGAAGTCGCCATTTTTGCACTGAAAGAGCACACTTGAAACCTTTGGATTGAGTTATCCACAAATGAGAGAAGGCTTTCAAAGTGCATTCATATTGATTAAATATGAATACTACCTAAATATTGATAATATTGATTAGTTAAATACAAATTAATATTCTCCAAATTAAAAAAAAAAACTTCCAATAAAAAAATATTTTTCAAGATAAACATCTTTTTAAAATTAGCCAATTGGGCTTCACTTTGAGCAAGCTCATACACCATCATGAGCCCAAAACCTTCATTAATTTGAGGCCTTTTTCTGCAAGCCTGCTATATTTTCATTCATTTCCTTTTCAATTATTCTATTAAATGTTAAGCCCAATCCTCTGGTCCATAGCATGCCAGGCCTTTTGCTGCTGCACATTGATTTCCTTCTCAATTTTCTATGATACGTGGGATTCAGAGTTCAAGATTCAGGATTTAGTAGATCAAATCTTTGATTCATAACATATAACATGAGAGCTCAAGAAGAGAACTGCTCACAAGTAGCGTTAATTTCTCCTTTTTCCACTTATGTGGGATTCATCACCCTCGGTCTATAAATATCTCAATAGGAGAAAATCACCCAACGCTGTATAAAAAAATTTATTTATTTTTCTTTGTCAATTTGGGATTCAACAATCATCTTCTCCCTCCCCTCTTGCATTTTAAGAAATGAATATCTAAAGCATGTACAGTATAAAATGAAAGTTGAACATTAAATAATAATGATTTAGTATAGATGTGACTTTGATAGCTTGTTAAAGAAATAAACATTATGTCTAACTCGGCTCAAAAGCTAAATCAAGAGGAGAAACTATATAAAGAGATCAATTTCTCTTCATCCGATGTTGGATTTTAAAAACTCAATTAAATTCGTATTCTTTGAATACATCAAATTCTAAATTTTGCATTCCTCAATGACTAAGGTACGAAGAAGAAAGAACATAAAGGAATGATAAAACAAATGTTTGACCTTCGCAAATGATGCAAGTTGCCACTGTATTCTAAAAAATATGATATGTTACCTACTATAATAAATAAACACGATACTAAAATTAGGTAAGATATTTTACATTGAATTGAAAGCAAGACAAGAAGAAGAAAAGTTAATAGGTCCCTAACAAAAAAAGAAATTTACATTAATTTGGGATTTACAATTGCCATGAAAACCTCTTAATTATAACTCCTATATACTATTCATAAAGCATGGAATAACAAGATTCTTCCCAAGAAAATTCCCTACAAGCACCTAGAAAGTTTGTGAAATCTTCAACTCCATTGTAACAATCCTTGAACCAAATATTCATATCATCATCATTAGTAGTAGAACAATCCATGTCTAAATCAATCCAACAATCAAGTTCAATACAAGACAAATTAGTTGAATCCTCTGTGTCCATTGAATCATTTGTATTAGCACCAATAGTCTCTGATTCTAAAGACTCAATGATACTTCTTAATAACTCTTCATCACTTGCCTCAAATTGTGGTTCTTCAACAAATGACATGAAAACATCATTCTCAATGCCATTAAGGTTAGTAAATTCTCCAAGATTTTCATTAATGTGTGTGGTTGTAGACATGTTGAATATGGGAAAAAAATGGAAAGTTGAAAAGTTGGAAGACTTTTGGAGAAGATTAGCTTCAATTGATAAATTTAGAGAGGAAAATAAAATTCAAATGATTATTTATTCTCTCAAGTAAATAAATGGCCTATAAATTGGTATATCAAAGTTGACAACTTGATCCTACCACATGGAGTGCACCCACGAACAACAACAACATTACCCCAATGTCTCAAAGGCTCTCGTCCATTACGGGATAAGGGGGGTCGGATAATGCAGCCTGACTCCTATGTTTAAAAACATAACGCGACTGTTTCTGGATGACCCATGATGAGTCGTCGAAAAATATGATTTGTTCAACCCTCCGAATAAATTAATCATCGTTTATATTCAAAAATTGAGTCATGAATCTTATCAAAATATTTTTTCAAAAGAAAAACTTTATTTTTGTTAGATATGTATATACAACCATAATAATAATTGAAAGAAATTATTTGGTGATTAAATAAAATAAATAAAGGAATAATTACCTAATTACCATCCCTTATTTTGTCATATTTTTTATTATTCTCAGCCATTTCTGAAAAATTCAAAAATCCTTTCTTTCCATCCGGATACATTAATTCAGTAATCTGAATACATTAATTTAGTAATCCACATACATTAATTCTGATTATTAAATTATCTCTATGTTCAATGTATCATACTTAATATTACCTGTTGATACTTAAAAATCCTAAATTTTGTATCCAAAACTGAATTATTGTATCCGGACTATTGAATTAATGTATTTGGATTGCAATATTTTTTAAGAATTTTCTGTAAATTAATAAAGAATAGAGAGAAATACAATTAACTATTTACACTATGTGATTTATGTAAAATCTGTGATAAAGAAAGTGGTATAAGAAAATAATAAAACTTAAAAAATAAGAGTTGATTGAGTTATACTTCATTGTGTTGTCCATTTTAATTTAATTTACCTAAAGTCAAATAACTTTCAAAAGGATTAATAAATCATCCAGTTATTTTATCAATTTATTTTAATCCATTCAAATCAATTAGCTAGTACATCCATCATTGATGATTCAACAGATCATGTGAGTTTTATATTATTAATTGACAGTAGAGTAGTACATTATCATGGGTCAAAGCGTGACATTTAATAGTTGTCCTAAGTACTCAGAAACATAATTGTCTTAATTTTTCCAGACATGATTTTTCATTGCAGTTGGAGAGTTGTCATTCAAGAATCACAAAATAATATAATTATGATATAATGGATCATAAGCACATGGACACATTATATGAATTATTTTTCAACTTATTTAACTTGGAACAAATTGTGCGTCTTATAATGCTCATCGCTAATAATAATTGGCAATTACATAGAACAGAGAGACATCATAATTCAATCTTCAAAATTAGGTGAAACTTCTACTTTTCCAATTGTGTTTTCTATTACTTTGTTTCCCGTACAACAACAATAACATACCCAATAAAATCCCACAAATGAGATCTGAGAAGAGTAGAAAGTAGAGAGTTTGTTTTCTGAAAACCCTTATCTCAAAATATTATAACTTTGTTTCCCTTATTTTTATTTTACTGTAAACTTTGAATGGACAAGTGAAGAAGATTTGGGGGATTGAATTTAGGGAAATCAAGATTGTTAGGAAAAAAAAAACTATTTATAAGTTTTGGATACGCTCTTTTGGTAAAAGTTGAAAAAGTCTGGCCCAAAAAAACAGTATCACATTATACTAAAAATATTTTTGAATTGATTTAACCCAATAATTTAATAATTTGATGGGATGAGTATTGATTTATCACAGAGCTAGGCTTAGTACTTTTGCCCGTCTCTATAAATATTCGATTTATATGGTGACACATGGGTGCATAATTTTATCTCCAAATTAAACCATGAACAGTAATAGGCTAGTTCAAAATCGTTAGGTATGTAAAGAATAAGGGATAACAACACAAATTTACATGCCTTTTCATTAGTTTTCGACATCATTATTCATATGAAATTTCAGCTAGCATCCATATACATGTATCTTGGATATATGGTGCGTGTATCTTAAATATATTGGGTCAAAATTAGGTGTAATTTGTCTAGATATATTGTATTCAAGTAAATTTGCATGTATCTATAGTACGCTAAATCTTTCGCTTGCTTCTTTTCTCTTTTTATCTCCTCTCTCCCTTTGTATATGTATTTCAAAATGTATCTGATATCTCAAATACATATATTCTATGTGATTCACATGCATCTATGATACATTGACTATCTCGCTCGCCTTCGTCATATTCTGCTCCCTCTCTTGCTTCCCGCTCTCCCTTATACATATTTGTATTTTAGAGTATATCTGGGAGCAAGAATACATGTATCGAGATGTAGATGATTTGAAATCTGATATGAAAGTATTAATTAGTGAGGTGATATAATTATTTCAAACGAGGAGAATTAATAAATATGATAGGAATATTTGTATAATTAGATAGTTTGATCATATTATTGAATAGTACTCTTAATAGTATGAGACATTTCAAAAAAACTGTACAAACTTGATCCAAAGCAGAGATATCCAAATCAGATAAATCTCTTACACCGAGAAAAAAATGGAAAACAAAAAATCAACAAAGGTTCTCAATATACTATTGGCTAATATTCTCTAATATTAAGTCATTTTGTAGCCATAGAGAATCATATACTTCTTCCTCAATTGGAATGCATGTAAAATTTTGAGAATAATATTCACTTCCCACTTGATTATAACTCGTACAATAAGTTAAATATGACATCTCCATATCCATCCAACTAAAATCATCAATATCAATTAGTTCCTCTAAGCTATCTTCACCATCATCAAGGGCGGATCTAGTGCAAATGTTATCTTCACAATAGTAGAAATTCGAACTCGAATTATCAATAACGTTCAAATTTTGAATCGGATTATCATCCTTAATATTTGGATATTCAATCTCTGCTTCTAGAGATTGGATTAAACTTGTTAATTTCTCATCGTCATCGCAATATTCCATCTGGGGTTGTTCATCAAGAAATGACATAAGAATCGCGCTATCGCATTCTAATATCTCTGTATGATCTAACAAGTTTTCTGATTCCAAATGTGCCATGTTTTGTCGAATTGAATTAATTGGGAATTATTTTGAAGATATTTAGAAATACTTGAGAATATAATGTGGATGTCAAGAAATGAAAGGTTTAAATAGATAAATTTCCTTAGGCTGGCAGCAAGTAATTAATAATATTATATTACAATTATATTCAATTAAAGCAACAATACATATTTTAATAGGATATAATTGGACACTTCTGTCTCCTTGTCAGCACAGTTTTATGGCAACATCATGCTTTAAGATATGTTTTTGGTACCTTGCATCTTGGGATTTTATTTGTTTTTTGCCTATATGTATTGAGTGATACATGGTATATGTACATGAATATTAGATATATCCTTATCTAATAATATAATATTGTGATGCATTATTTTTCAAGTTAGTTTAAGTTATTGTTTCACAGTCTTAACCGACAGATTCAAGATTTAAAGTTTATAGATTTTATCAAAAATTTAGTTAGAATACAATAATAACTGAATTTACTTCTAAATATTTATAGATACTTAGATGTAAAATTTGAGCAAAAGTTACTGAGTTCACATGAACCACTACATGTATCCCTCCTTAAAGGCCTACACTATTCCCCATTTCAAGAAAAGTATTATAACAATGTTGTATATGTTTCCTCAACGTTTCTATCAACTAATTTCTCTTTCTTTTTCTTAATTATAAAGTTACTTAAGCTTGATTAGTTTGCCAAATGTATATGGAGGTTTCCAAGAAAGGGATGGCATGGTGCAATAAAGGACACTAAAATAATATTACAAGCAGTTGGAAAAGCAAAGGTGGATACAGGGAACATGAATATATAACTTATATAGAATAATAAAGTTTAGCTTTATATATATTGTTTAAAGGACATGAATATGTACATTGAATCAAATTTGTGAACCTAAGCAATAATATATGTTTTATTAAATAACAGTTTGACCCACTATTTCTTTTTCTTTTTTTTTAAATTTGAAGTACTTCTTATTTGATGAAGAACATGCACTAATCATACCTGCAGATATTAAGGCTTAAATAATGCAATTAATACCAATGATAGTTATGGTGAACCATCATTGATCACGTGTGTGTGGGTTCTCCTTGGCCATGAAATACATTACATTTTTTTTCTTGTGTTTGAGGATGGGACCTTCATTAATTTGAAAATGAAAAGTTTTTCTATTAGTATCTTTTTTTTTGTGAAAATTTTAGAAATCGAATCCAAGATCTTTAATATAGTTGGATGGTGGATGTGAAAGTTTATCTTAAAGTTATGTGTATGTAGCTGGGATTAATACTGAGCTATGCGAAATGTTTTTAGACGTTATAATTTATTTTTATTAAAATTAAGATATTTGAATATGCATATACATTTTAATGGTTAAAATGTTTTGTCTCTATATATGAATATTAAATGATTAGAATTGTTTGTATTTGAATATCTGAATGTAAATAACATGTTTATTTTGTAAATAAAATAAATTTTTATATACAATTAAAAAAAGAATTAGATAAAAAAAATATGTAAATTTTAAAATACTTATGTTTGCTAGTGATGACGAAGATAGTTTGTAACGGTGATGGTGTTCATGATTGATGTTAGTGCCTGGTGATAGTGATGGTTGACTGGTGTTATAATTACTAGTATCATGATAAGTTGATAGGGATGATCGTTGTGATGGTGAAGTTGGTTGATATTAGTAATTGATGATGTTGATGGTGAAGTGTTAATTTGTTAGGAGATGTTATTTGATATATATTGACAAGACCTTTCAAAATTTTGAACCCAAAATTTTTAAATATATGTATGGAGCAATATCAACTAGACCATGATGACTTCAATTTTTTATTGTGTGTGCGCGCGTGTGTGTGGTGGTGGTGGTAGTGGTGGTGGTGGGGTGGTGTTTTGTGTGCTTGAATTAGTCTGTGGACATTTGCTTTAGAAGTGAAAAGTGACTTGTCATTGTCCATTTAAGTATTCGATTGGATCGAATTATACCCTTCCAAAATGCACATGAAAATGGCCTTTATAAAATAACATAATTAATGATTTTTTTTAATTTCATATTAAGTTAATTTTGAAGGTTTTTTCATTGTTCGAAATAATTGACTTGTACAAAGTTCAAGAAAAATGTTTGAAATTGAAAAACATTAGATTAAGTATTATGTAACATAACTATATATACAATAATAAGATAATTAGAATTGATAAATACCAAGCTATGATGATATCGATTAAAATTCATTGATAATTTAAGATTCTCTTCACATAATCACATATAATTTAAATCCAAGAAGGAAAACCTAATGGATTTACCGTAATTAGACTCCATATATAACAAGTGAAGTCTCTAATTTAGGTAGCAACCTTTTTTTCTTTTTTTTTTTAACACCAACTTAAATTTATATCTAAACAAAAACATTATACTACATTTTGTTCTTGCCAGAAAGAATTATAATCATTTTCTTCAAAGCAAACAGCACCAAAGTAATCACAAATCCCACCAACAACCTTGTAATTTTGTCCATAATTGTTGTTCATGTGCCACAAGTTATTCATGTCATCACCAGGGTACGAAGATGCCATCTCTATCTCCATCCAACTTAAATCAAGGTCATTTGGTTCGACAAAATCTTCGCTCCAACACTGATTAACAGTATCCAACGAATGTAAATTTTCGCCGTTATAATTTTTCTCTGACTTGTCTTGGAAAGAATCATGACCATGGACAGATACTTCTATATTATTGAATGTAGGACGAGATTGACCTTGATCAATTTCAGCTTCCAGAGATCTAATTACGCTCGTTAATCTCTCATCATCATCACTTAATTGGTCACCTTGCATGTCATCAAGTAATGACATAACAATATCACCGTTGGTGAAGTTGCTCAAGTCATCACAACCGTCCATCCATGTCCAGTTATCAACAGCTAACAAATTATTAGCCATACCTTAATATCAAAATTAAATAAAATTTGAACACTAATTAGTTGTAGTATAGCAGTATTTGAGAAAGAGAGAATTCAGTAGATAATCTGAAATTCTGACCAAAAGCAGGCATTTAAATAGGCCACGACAGACCATTATAAAAAAAAATATAAAATATAAATCAATTAATTAATCTCAAGTGGCATATTTTCACGTGGCCTGCTTCGTACTCGATTCACCAATCAAACAATTAGGTAGTCTTGATACTAAACAATAAAATGATGGAATAATTAGGTCAATTGCATAGAAAAATTAATGGATTCACTAATTAAATCGGGTGATGAATAGAAAAATCTAATTAAGGAGGACCATACATATTGAGACAATAAGGGATTATACTAATTAAGTTTAATTAGTGATTGAACAATAAACCACTTGGACCATATTTTAATAGATTAACAACAACAATAACATTACCCCATTGCTTCAAAGGCTCTCGCCCATTGCGGGGTAAGGGGGGTCAGATGTACGCAGATCCTTATGTTTAAAACATAAATCGATTGTTTTTGGATGACCAATGACGAACGTCGAAAGTTGCATTGAGTAATTGCTACTTTACAATTGAAAGAATCGCAGACAGTTTAAAGAATCATTTTACTTTATTCTATCATACCCTAAAGTCAAAAAATAGTAAATTTTTTTGCTCCATCCAACTGTAGACATATATTTAATAGATTAAATTCCAAATTATTGGTGTAGGAAGTTTCTTGCTTGCCTGATAATTGTATTTAGTTAGAAATATGATCATTGCCTAACTTATCTAATACTAAACAATTGTTATTAAAATTTATGTAGATTCTTTTACGTAGAAGTTTATAAATATTTGGATTATTATCCATTACTTTTAAATGTTTACTTAAATGTTCAGATTCCTTACAAATATATAAATAAGATAATTGTATCACTATGAAAGGAATATACTGACGGAGTCAGAAATTTGAAGAAGGGTATGCAAATTAATTATTATTTTTGGTTATGTTAACGATAACGATAACAATAACAACACCAAAATACCTAATGAAATCCCACATGTGAAGTTTAGGTAGGGTAAAATATACGCAGACCTCATCATTATCTCATAGATATAAAAATGTTTTTTTGAAAAAACTCTTATATCAAAAATATCATCTCCAAACGCAGAAACCAAATGACTAGAATGAAAAACAGATGATAATTTGTAAAGACAATAGAAGTAACAAAATGAATGACGGACAATAACAATACCATATATAAAGATACGAATACCTCTACTAATAACCTACTATATCATAAGGTCAAGCATCGTCATACCCCTACTACCCGTCTAACATTCTACCCTGATACCCGACATCCACTCCTTTCCATCTAAGGTCATGTCCTGGATGATATAAAGTTGCATCATATCCCGTCTAATCATCTCCCCTACTACTTTTTGGTCTACCTCCACTCCTCCATATAACCCATGCATCCAACCTCTCGCGCCTTCTAACAGAGTCGTCAACACTTCTTCTCTACACATGCCCAAATCATTGTAGTCTTATTTCTCTCGTTACGTTTTGTTAAGAATATGCAAAATTAAGTACACATTTATAATAGCTAACATTTAGTCTTTACATACAACATAATATTTCAATGACAGATATACATCCAACCATCTTTACCTAAGGTGGCTCTGCCCATGGTAGGAGATAGTCACATCCACAATCAATCGTATCAATTGAGAGATTTTTGGGCATCAAATATCAATTATTTAAGACAGGTGTGCCCAAAATAAATAAGATTCTTAAATTCTAAGATACTAATACAGCAATAACAGAAAGAATTGTTACATCATGCATGGTCTTTAGGTTAGCATAAGATAGTGGACTCTAATCTTGTTTCTTACCTGTAAAATTTCGACCACCCAACATAATATTTGGTGCACATGTTTCCACCACATATATAAAATATATACTTGGTTGTGCTCTCTACGTACATGATTTTTATCTATTTATTTAAATTTTGATCGATAAAAATATTCGATCAATATAATTGTGAGAAATAACAAAATCTAACAGAAATCGTGCAAATAATATGTTAGGATATTAAAGTTTATTACTATTATTTAAAAAATATTTGACTATATTAAAATTTTAATGTGATTCTTTTATTGTTACAAAAAGTAAATTTAACTTTAACGAAAAGTTAAATCAACAGAATTAGATATTAGTGATCGAACTACTAGTTCTTGATGATTCAGTGACGGATTCAAAAATTTTATTTAGACGATTCGGGATATGTGAATTACAGTGCAAGATACAAAATTAATATTTGTCGTCCAAATTGGGCAGCCTAATACCACTGGGTTATCTCTCATATTTGATTTTAGATGGTTCAAAATTAATAAATATATAAAAATATAAAATTTCTACCTTGTACATATATATATTATACAGTATAATTTTTTGTGGAAGAAGTTCAACTGAACCTCGTGACACGTACTAGGGTCACCCCTATTGATGAGTGATGACACGAACCAATAAAAATTATTTTAGCATATGTATACACATTCATTATTCTTTTATAATATCTAAAGCATTATAGTTCTTTTAAGTATGCACTTAACAGTTTTTTAATCTTTAAGTTTATCAAAAGTTAACACTTTTTAGTCTTCACTCTTCACTAAACATTTGTAAATGTTGGTCCTTTACACTATACTCAGCCCTTTATGTTAGGGGCATAGCCACATATAGCGAAGGGTAGCCAACTAAATATTTTTTATCAAAAAATTATATTATATATAGGAAAGCATGCAACTTATATAGGTTCAAAATTATTTTATATATATAATAAATTTTGAATATTCTTAACGAAATTTCTAACTTCTCTATGTTTGTAAAATGAGGAATTAGGTTGGGCAGGTGAGTCAGTTTAGGTTTGTAGTGAATAGGGCCTTTCAACAAAACGAAGAAGTGGGCTTTTGCCCAATAGGTCCATGGGCCGATATATGGGCCTTTACCATGCTTCTTCGTTTTAAATTGAGTCCATGGGCCGATATATGGGCCTTTCAACAAAGCTTGCTGGCTGTTCCCACTTGCTCTTTTTGGTATTCTACTATACTGCCTTAGCTTTATTTTATTTCCATATGATTGTGTAGTCATCGATCTCATTACACGTACTTTTTATGCCTGGTCTTTATTTTTATTTTCTTGCTTTTATCTTTCATGGATTTCCTTTCATTTTTTTCATTTATAATTTTCTATAAAAGCATTTCTCAGTGTATTGTTACACCATTAAGGTATTTAGGATATAGATGCTTGTTAACAATGTTGTACTTTAGTTTCTTGTATTTGTACTTTTTGAATATTTGACATAAAAGTCAAATATACTTTTATTTATTTACTTTGCGGGCTGAAATGTGCACAATTTATCCCTCAAAACTTCTCGTTTAGTTGATTCACTTATGATAAATTAATTTTAGATGCAATTATTTTAATTTCAAATGTATTATTATAATTATATTAAAAATACTATAAATAATAATAATTAATAATTTAAAATATTTAAAAATTATAAATGTAATTAACTCTCTAATTTTTATTTATATCACGTTAATTGAGATAAAAATAAATATTAGACTCACAAAAAATTCAAAATATCAAATGATTCATTTATAATATTGGGACCCGTGCGCAGCACGTGCGTCCTTCATCTAGTATTTAAAAAAAGACCAAGTATACAAATACCCGATCCAGACATAAACTTTCTGTTGTCCTCTACTTAACAAAAGTAAAATCTAACATTTCCTAAAATATACTTGTCTTTCCTCTTCTCTTCTTGTCTCTAGAATCCTATGTGAATCCACCATTTTCGATTGTTCAATTGGAGTATGAACCTTAGAGAAATTCTCATTTGCAAGTATATGCTGAGTTGACAATATATAATTTTTTAGAAATGAATGAGTTTGTACTATATAATTTCATTGGATTTTTTAAAAAATTTTTTCCTACTTTTAGTAATATACGAGTAATGTATATTTAATTTTTGGTGTTCACAAATTTGTTTATTCACAAATTTAACTTTGCTTTGTTAGGAATTGAAAGGGAGATAAAGAAATATTGGCAACCAGAAGCTAATTTAGGTTTGTCTTCTTAAGAAACATGCATGGAGTGATTTGGTTAAATATCCCAATGTTATAAATTCACTACTATTCAGGTACGCGTTTCGCACATGTATTTTAATATGTGTTTCGCACGTGTATTTCAAATCAATTAATTTAAACTCTTTTATTGAATATGAAAGATTAATGATTTTTATACGATTTAAAATTTATATGAATAGCAAGTCAACTACATCGAACTTGATTCCTGTTCATAGTAAGTTTTCTTTTAATTCTTATATACAAAATTTAACATTCAAGAAATAAATAGCTTCTAATTATCAAAAAATAAGTGACAAATAAATTATATAAGCATGATGAGATGAAAATTTAAATATTTGTTGAATGCACGAAATTTTTTAGCTAAGTAGGAGGATAAAAGATTTAGATAATAATTTAATTATTTAGAATTGATGCATAAGCACATATATTACTCCTATACTATTTAAGTTTAACGAAAAGGGAAATAACATGTATATAGTTAAAATCAATCTTCAATATACAATAAATCAAAAAAGAAAAGAGAGAGAGAAAAAAAAAAGAAAACACTAATAATGAGAAATATTATGCAAATATTATATAGCTCGAAGGACAACAATATTGGTAGAAACTAAAAATTTTGATCAATCGCATGCATCCATCATGCTCACGTGATGCTTTCTCATGCACTCTCATAGTCATCACCGCGAAAACTACTCCCACCATCTCCACTATAGTTACCATCTCCATCATGTTGTTGATCTCCTCCGTTACTACTAGCATATCCATTGTCACCACCAATACCATATCCACCATCATCATACTGATCATCACCATCGATCGTTAGCGTACTGTTAACTCTGATAACATTATCACTAACGGAGTTATTCTCACTATTTCCATAATGAATACCCTCATCACTAACATATCCACTATCATCACCATCATCATCATTTGCATAGACGACTTTAGCGGTGGACCCACCTAAACCAACGGTGTTCGTTGCACTTTTTTGAGGATACTTATAATATTCATCGTATTCTTCGACATCGGATAAATCAGGATCCAACGGTGGAGAATGAGGAAAGCTCAAATCGCGCCTAATACTTCGATCCTTTTCGAAGCCTCCGCTACATAAACAAGAAAAAAGGGATGTCATGTTGAGTTCTAATTAATTGTTCATGTAAAGAAGGATAATTAACATGATTAAGTAGCACTAAGTAGGATTAAAATAATATTGGAACTTATCAAGTTGTTTAATTTGAATACTAAAAAGTGTGCAAATAATGGGCAGATTTTTTATTTGTATTTGGTAAACTAGTTAAGCCCCACGTAGTTTGCTTGTATGTTTTACGATTCATATAAAATTAAAGTGGTTGGCAGCTGAAAGCTGCTTCAGTAGAAAACAAATATGATAACGAAATTACAGGAAAATTTTATACTATATACACGGTGGCAGATTCAGGATTTGTTTAAGGGTTCAAAATTTTAAAAAGTAGACATATGAACTAATCGAAAGGGATTTGACATCTATTATATATGCATAAAATATTATTTTTACTATATAAAAATAGCATAATTTTTTGATAAAGGAGGTTTGGATGAATTCTAATTACTATATGATTCTGCCACTGTATATATACAGAAAAAAAAATCTAAACTAATATCTAGTCAACAAAAATAATATTAATTAAATATACTTGGGACATATAGCACATTAAATAAGTTCAACCATATTTTGTCAGCAACTTGTCATGAATTTTCTATCACATAAGCTGGCATATGCTTCGCGGATATTCTCCTATTAAAGACTTCGACTTATATATATTGATAGTGTAAAAATATATATTTTATATCATCATATTATAGGTAATTTCTAAGATAAAAAGGAGATTTATAAATAATTTTGTAAACATAGCAGATTATTAGCCATTGCAACATGTATATTAACGACTTTATTCTTATAAAAAAAATCTTTACATTATATTGGTGAATATTAATTTTAACTCAATAATCAAATAGAGGAGTATCAATTCTTTTATGGGGAACTTTGGAAAAAAAAAAGAGGAGCTCAAAGAAATGATATTATAACATTTCGTACAAATCACATATCTAATTACATGAATCCACACCAAAATAAATAACAACATAACTAGTGTAATTCCACAAGTGAAGTCCGAAGAGGATAAAATATATACAGATCTTATCATTATTTTATAGAAATAGAGAGATTGCTTTCAAAAAATTTTGGTCTCAAAAATTAAGCACCATAGGAAGAAGACTAGATATGAAAAAAAGAAAAAAAAAGACTAATAAAAAAATAAATACAATAAAAATAACAAATATAAGATCAATAAAGATAAAATAAAATAAAAAAATACTCGCTAAAAATCCACTAGCCACATGCATGAGGTACGTAAAATTATCCTAAAACAATATTATTTTAATACCTACAATCAACTTCCTCCGCCACCGTCACCACCACCGTCACCATCCATAGCTATGCTAGTAAGAGCCGCTGACATGGCGGCAGCACCAGCCACGAGGGCAGCACCACCGCCACTCGTGTCATTTCCGTTATAATTTCCCCCTCCTACTCCACCAGAATCATAAGTTTGACCAGGAATTGATGCTTTATTTCTTCGCGTCGCACCGATCTCCGCAGGACGCTGTTGACGACGCTGCTTCTTATTATTGTTGCCTTTTTATAACAAAAGGAGAAGAAAATAACAGATGCAATCAAAGCACAAAGAAATAATATGATTGCTATAACGTAGTCCTCCATTATGATATGCAAAAACTTTGAAGAATAAAAATAAATGGAGATTTGGGATAATTTTATCTACAGAAAAACCGATGTGTGCATGTGATTAGTTTTGACTTTGTGTAATTAATTTCTTGAATTTTCTTTAAGTGACAACTGGGCAACTGGGCAACTGGACAACCTTTTGTTTGAATCTTTCATTAGTTAATCAGGTTTGCTTGATTAGTGCGTATTTATTTTAATTTCTTGATCGATTATATAGCTAATAGGCATTCATACATTTGTTAGAAGTTCATTACCTATGCTTTAGTCTAGTTGGCTCAAAATTATTTATCGTTTGAGAGTCTTTCCAAAATAATCTCTCTAACTCCATGAGATAGTGATAATAGGATCTCAATGAGTATGTTGTTGTATATTTCATAGAGGAAACATTTAATGAAGAGATTATAATAATTTAAATAAATAAGGATAAATTAGTCAAATACCCCTCCTAATTAATATTTCCCAAGGAGATTATTGGATGCCTCCGGAAACAGTCGCACTATGTTTTTAAACATAGGGGTCAGACTGCGTACATTCGACCCTCCCTTACCCCGCAATGGGCGGGAGCCTTTGAGACATTGGGGTAATATTGTTGTTGTTGTATTATTGGATGCCTATAGAGAACCCACCCAATTTACTTGATAGCATTTGTTGTAATAACAGGATATGGATTTGTGTTACAAAAGTATAAAATTGAATACATAGGCCATAACCAGAACATAACATTAACCACCAAAGTATGTGGTTGCAATGGATGGAGTGCTTCTCTCCAAATGGAGCCCTATGCAACACGAATCCACAGTAGTCGGACTACAATACCAGGGGGATCCAACTGCTATAGTGATTGTCTCTTCGCTGTAACACTCTCTTTTTGTGCTCCACCTCCACTCTTCCAACACACCCGAATGCAAAATCTGAGTCAAGCAACCAATTTGCCTTGTACAAAAGCCGCAATTCCTATTACCTGCAAGTGGTTGTTTTGAGGATGCCTTTAGGATGGCTGATAAAGACCCAACATATGCCCATCCATGTACCTCAATGCAGCAACCTCCGAAAACCATATATACAGCATGCGATAGGTCACTTTTCATCAACATAAATGCTGAATGAAGCACAAAATTCTGAATCAATATGTATATAAATATATTGCCGGTGAAAAACTACAAGCACACCACAGAGACATGAACCAATCCAAATAGTCACAACTATATGCATATAGCCTGGGAAAGAAACTCTTGAAATTTTGGTTACCTTTCCATGGATTTCATATTTGATGGGGGCCATTCAACTTAGCACCTAAAGCCAATAGCTTGGTCACCGAATTGTTTATATCATCAACTGTAAAGGACAGGAGGGATGAGTGTCCCTTCTGCACGACAATGTCACTGTAAAACTAAAGTTAGCAGCTAACCGGTTGTATGATGTTCAATAACCAGAAATGGAAGGGGAAAAAAAGAATCACAGAGAGAAAAAAGTGACCAATTGATATGAAATAGTTTTAATCAGAAAGCAAAGACAGACAATCGTCATAGTCAATGTGCCAGTTTGAGATGCAGACTAAAACTTGAAGCGACTGCATGGAATGTTGGAAAGGCTACTGAATGCAGTTTTGACAGAAGAATAAAAAGTAAAAGGTCAGTAGGGTCATCACACGCATTCTCGTTTAAGAGACAGATGATTGGATAGAGGAGCAATGACTAGAAGTGCAGCTGAATACAAACCATGAACAACAGTAAGCAGAGGATATCAAACTACACTTCCAATATATCCAAATGCAAACTAAGCAAACAGCAGACATCCAGGACTGCGAAGGTGATGCAGTAAGAGTTGAGGTTTATTATAACTCGACCTTATCAGACACAATGAACCAGCCTTAGTGGCTCAAAGTTGCACTAGAAGGGAATGTTCTTAACACGTCAGCTTGTATGGATGTGGTTCTATAGTACTTTCTGAACACTCCTTACAGCTTAAGAATCTGATCCAAAAATGTCTTCTGTCTGACGGCCCACAAGAATCCAGCTTAACATCAGATACTCCCAAAGAGGCTTGAGTGAGCTTTGCATCATTATTTACAACACCTATAAACTTTATCCGGCCAAAGCCCCGCAATATGTAATGCCTCAATAGAAGACCAGCATAATATTGGATTGATAATATGATACTTCAGAAATCTACAATGCCTAGTCCAATATTGGACTTTATTATTCCTCCTCACAAACATATTTCCTGCCAGAATTGTTCATATGTTATTCCTTGATCTAAAACTAGCATAGCACATGTAACTCAAGTCTGATGTAAAAAAACAAGGACTTTACTAATCCAATTTACTCTTAAGTAATAATTCTTTTTGCTTGAATTATTAACCAATGATCTAAAAAGGCATGCCGCTAGCAAAATTATTAGTAGTTAACAAGAGAAGGGATCTCAACAGATGCAATAAGAAACATACTCATATATCGCTGAAATTCGGGAAATGAAAGGAGCTGCTAGAGGTTCCACATGGATTTCTCTGTCACTTCAGTGGCCAGCAGCCATCCTTAAATATGTTCCAAGGAGGTACTATAGTAGTACAACAAAGTTTTGTTCATTCTACAGGTTGAAGAAGTACATAAGCTCAGACTAAGAAGCAAAGTCAGTAACCATTTTCTTCTTACACCGTAAGAAAAAACTCTTGAGACGTGCTCTTTATTTATCCCACAAAAGTATCTGCAATTTCTCTCAAGCCAAATACTCCAAAATATGCATATAAGAACTGCTCCCCAAAGCTGTCTTCACCTCTTAGCAATGAACTGCCAATTCCAGAATTTTAAAAAGGTATAATTTTACCAGTTTTTTGATATGAGGAGAACTGCAACTTTGAATTCTCAAAAACCACTCTTTCAATATAAGACACTAAATTGACAGAACCCCAAAAGAAGACATTATCAAATGTTTATCATCAATCAGTTACTTGTAAGAAAAGAAACACTAAAAGATGCTGAAATTCTTCAAAGCCACTAACTTATACATATAAACACACTAAACCACCCAGCACCAAAACCCAAGTTGAAAACTTCAACACATCTTTCAGAACAATAACATTTTAGATGGGTATTCAAGATACTGTTTAGATGATGATTCAAGAAACTTGGCAAGAGAAAGAGAAGCACCTTGATGAGTGCATGAGAGCAAGTTTCAGGGGCCCAGATTGGAGCTCAGCCCATCTATGAGTACAGACGTTAATGGAGAAATCCAAACCCTCTGAGAAATCTTGCCGCTTTTGGTACATCCTTGTGTAGCTGTAGTACCCGCCGCCATTTGAGACGAACAACTCCGTTTCTATATTTAGATGCTCTGTCGGGTCGGGTCAATGGGTCGCCTGGTCCATTTAGAACTCCATTTCAAATTATGGACCCAAATCTAGGGAAGACGTTAGGCACATTCATTATTTTATTCAAGTTATTTTGAAAATTTATAAAGCTAGAATAAACACATTTGATAGCAACGTATTAGATGTTATTTTAATAGTGTTATGTACTTTGAGTTGCTTTATTCATTACTTATTATAAAAATATTCACTTGTATATAGCTACTTTTTTATGATCAAGACTTTAAACATAGTGCATATACAGCTAGCAATATCAATTCCCCCCCCCCCCCCCCCCCCCCCCCCCACCAAAAAAAAAACCCCCCACCAACACCCCCAAAAAGAAAAAACT
>JAOTQR010000097.1:21274473-21289301 GCA_025774065.1 Solanum ossicruentum | reverse complement strand
AAAATCGTTAAAAATAAAAAATAAAGCTCGATGACTAATTTGACACCGTGAAGGGTAAAAATTGGGTGTCAACAGTTGTTTTTATACATTGTCTTTCCAGGTTGTTTCTTTTTTTTTTATAGTCAAAAAAACCTTTGGCTTGACCAGCTGATTTAAGGACACTGTTGTCATTTAGCATTTTTTCCCTGTTGTTGCCTTTTGTACTCTTTCTATCAATTTCGGATGGAGTCAAAAATTTACTATTTTTTGGCTTTGGGATATGATGGAATAAAGAAAAATGATTCTTTAAACTGTCTACGCTTCTTTAAATTGTGAAGTAGCAGTTAGTCAATGCAACTTTCGACGCTCATCATGGGTCATCCGGAACAGTCGCACTATGTTTTTAAATATAGGGGTCAGGCTATATACATCCGACCCCCCTTGTCCCGCAAAGGGCAGAAGCCTTTGAGGCATTGGTGTAATGTTGTTGTTGTTGTTGCCTTTTGTACTCTGTTCAGTAGAACTACTCATTTTGCTCTATGTTAGGGGCATTTTGGGGTTTTCTTTTATTTTTGGCATAGTTGTTTTTATACATTGTCTTTCCAGGTTGTTTCTTTTTTTTATAGTCAAAAAAACCTTTGGCTTGACCAGCTGATTTAAGGACATTGTTGTCATTTAGCATTTTTCCCCGTTGTTGCCTTTTGTACTCTTTCTGTCAATTTCGGATGGAGTCAAAAATTCACTATTTTTTGGCTTTGGGATATGATGGAATAAAGAAAAATGATTCTTTAAACTGTCTGCGCTTTTTTCAATTGTGAAGTAGCAATTAACCAATGCAACTTTCGACGATCATCATGGGTCATCGGGAAACAGTCGCGCTATGTTTTTAAACATAGGGGTCAGGCTGCGTACATCCGACTCTCCTTATCCCGCAATGGGTGGGAGCATACGAGGCATTGAAGTAATATTGTTGTCGTTCCCTTTTGTATTCTGTTCAGTTGAACTACTCATTTTGGTCTAGGTTAGGGGCATTTTGGGGTTTTCATTTATTTTTGGCATAGTTGTTTTTATACAGTAAGTCTTTCCAGATTGTACCTTTTTTTTATAGTCAAAAAAACCTTTTGGCTTGACCAGCTGATTTAAGGACATTATTGTCATTTAGCATTTTTCCCTGCTGTTGCCTTTTGTACTCTGAGAAAAAGGTTGAACTAATCTCATTTTAACTCATTTAATGACCTCTCTACTGTTGCTTATTTCACACTACTGTGGTTAGAAGCAAAATCTTCAAGAATACTCTCTTCTCCATAAACGATCGCTCTGCTCTACGCAGTTACTTGGTCTTCACTGTCGTACTTTTGTTGGTTTTGGTCACCTTCGCCTCTCCATGTGAGTTGTGATGCTTTACTTTCTTCGTTTAATTAGTTATGCCTTTGTATACTTCTTTTTGCTTTGTTTCTTCTTATAGTTGCATTACTCTGGGCGTGAAGCTTTTCTATTGTCCATTTGAGTAGGGCTTTACCGAGTTCTTCTGCTTAATGTAATGTTTGTCCAGTTGAACACAACTCTAATCACCATGTTTTCAGTTTTGCCATTGTCTCTTTTCATGATTATGATTGGGAAACTTAGGTTTATTTCTCTTGTATTTTATCTTCAGTCACAAAATCATCACTTCCTATGCAAATTTTGTAAGATTTATCGCTATTGCTGCCACCAATAGCTACGCCAAGCCCACGAGGAAAAACAACCGAATAACCAGCCACAACTCCATTTCCGTTGAAGCTCGAGGCCGCCAGATCATACACCATGAGAAACACTAGAAAATCACTGGAGAGTGATTTGTTCTTTGTTGATTCAACACGTATAGTTCGACTAATAGACTAATTATACATGTATACAACCTCCCTCTAACATTCGAGCTTGAGATAACAAACAATGATTTGCTTGAAACTAATTTGTGTGTGATACAATGTTGGCAGTGATTCCATCACCAGAAGGGAAAAAGAGCATGATGAAAGTAGCTCAAAAGGATGGTGAGCAGTTTCTGTGCCAGTATAAATCCGTCTAATGGACACCAGTGAGCCACCCTTCAAAAGTGCCCTGAGCTTGGCCAGCCTAATGGCGTAGTCATCAGTGCAGCTTCCACCGTTTGGCTTACAGTTCCGCGAAAACATGTCTTTAATTTCCTTAGAGACGAAAGGAGTGACCTCAGATGTGTATAAATTTTACAAGCTTCAAGAATTTGGACGGAGGTCATTACGTGCATTCATTTTGTAGTGCATTATAGATTGTTTCTTTCCCTTTGAGAAAGTGTTTATATTCTGCATAAGTATATTTGGTATTGTTCTAATTCAATTTTTTTCCCCTTTGACCTAGTGGGATGTCCTTTCGAACCAAAATCCAGTACAAGAGGTAGCTTACATTGCAATTGGCAGTCATAATGTGCAAACTGATAATATACTTATGTTGAAATGGTCATATGGATTGGTAATGATTAAGACACTCTATTCAAAGATAGCGGTAAGAGATGATATTTACATGGACGGGAAGCGATATCGAACAAGATCTGAAGGGAAGATCACGGCGAGACGAGCCATTTATCATTACGATAGGTGTAAAATGGAAGTGCAGTGATGTATGCAGCTTGCCGATGACCCTTCACTTACTTCTCTGAAGTCAACGATGCCGCTTTTTCCGTCACGGAAATTGCTTGTTGTGCCCTCACTGTCTGCCCGGCCCCTATCTTTAATCTTAAGTAAAGTGAAGTCAAATCAATGAAGTGAACAGCCTAACCGACGAAGGCCTATGCTACAGTAAGCAAAAAAGTCGTTGGAGGTGGGAAGCAAGTCACTTAGTCTATACTATACAAAGGGGAAAGACGTCGGTACGGAGTCACGTCAGCTGTGGATGTAGACTAGGCTATAAGGAACGTAGTCTTAAACTATAGACCGAGACTACACTAAGGAACAAGGAAGCTTGACTGAGAAGTTTTATTGCAAAATTTAGGAGACAATACAATAAAGGACAAAATAAGGATTTGGTATAATAATACAATTTTTTATTTCTATTTAAAAAAATACAAAGTTTAGTTATCTATTCAAACAAGATATACAAACTACTAATAGATTTAATGAAACTTCAAAGAAGCCCACGTTCAAGGTATTACTCAGTATATATATATATCTTAACTTAAGACTGACTATTCTAGCTTAATTCAAATTGTATTTTTTTGAATCCTTTTATTTGCGAGGAGCTAGATGAGAAGAAACTCTCACGTCCGATTCTATAGTAGAGATGAAATTCAGAACCAACCATCAACTATAACCCCAGAAGAACCAGATTCCGTAAACAACATAGAGGAAGAATGAAAGGAATATCTTATTGAGGTAATCATATTTCTTTCGATAAATATGCTCTTCAGGCACTTGAATCTGTTTGGATTACATCTCGACAAATAGAAGCAGGTTGACGGGCAATGACACGAAATACATGTCGTGGTGGAAAAATATGGGTACGTACATTTCTAGACAAACTAGTTACACTAAGACCCGCAGAAACACGTATGGGTTCAGGAAAAGGATTCTGAATATTGGGTAGCTATTATTAAATCGGGGCGAATACTTTATGAAATGGGTGAAGTAACAAAAAATATAGCCAGAAGGACTAGCAGCATCTAAATTGTTACTTTTTCTTTTTAAAAAGAATTACCTCATTTTTTTTTAATTTGTTCATAAAAAAATGATCATTTTTTCTGACAAAATTTTAATTTCAACTTTCTATGTCTACAAACATACTTGCTTCGTTCCAAACTCGTCTTATATAATAAGAGAAAATATAACTTTAGCCTTGAGAGATTGTTTCCTAGTTCAAGCAGATAAATTTTCCAGCTCAACTAGATAAATATGTGTACGTCACAATAATGCACATTAGTTTACAACTTGTGATGTCAAAAGTGCAAATTAATTCAAATTAACCTCCACATCCACCACAACCGCCGCAACCACCTCCACCGCAACCGCCACTGCCGCCATTACTGCCGCCACCGCAACAACAACCCTGGGACGTTCCAGTTGCTGCACCACCACTACCACTATTGTTGTTTTTATTTCCGGCGACGGCAGCTGCTCCGGCGCCGGCCAAAACAACTAAATTTCCGTCATGGACCCCACTGCCTGTTTCCACATCGCGTGCTCGAGCTTTATTCTTATCATGCTGGCGTTTGCCGATGCCTATGGCGCACAAAAGGGCCAAAATGGGTATCACAGAAAAACAGAGTATAGGCACAATAATGGTGAAGTCCATACTAAATATGCTATATTTCTATTTTAACTAGAGACTATTTATAGCAACCCAACGAATTTTAAAATAATAACAAATATTGACCGTAAGCACAAATACTAATAATTTCATTGATGGATATACGAGCATATAACTCTGTTTATCTCTTGATTCTTTTATCTTAGTAGATCCATATAACTCTGTTTATCTCTTGATTCTTTTATCTTAGTAGATCCATAATATGGATTACCTTCGTAACATATTTAATCGCGAAAAAGTTGAGCAATAGATTTTTTTGAAAAATATAATATTTGATGTCTTAATTTCCTTTAAAAATAAGTTTGAGTTACATTTAGTGTGTGGTTTTTCAAATTGATTACTCAATCGAAAAAAAATATTGATTTAGTTGTTTTTTTAAGGTTTAATTTTTTTTTAATTATTGGGTTTGTAAGCAACTAAGTTTGGTTCCTGAAAAATAATAAATCAAGAAAAGAAAAGTAGAGACAAACAACGATATTTGTATTTCAAAAATTTGTGCGAAGGTTATAATCTTTATAAAAATCTAAAAAAATACGTAATCCTCTTATTCTTCTCCTCAAGGTCTTCAATTCAAAAGTTTTGCTTTGTTCTTGAATCAAATAAATACTTTTTGAAACTTCACTACAAATGCGGAACCAATTTTTAATCACAATCGCAAAAATATAAGAATTTGCGGCTTGCACCTTGGAGACAAAACTCTTTTGTCCGTAGCATAACTTTTTTATGTATTCTCTTCTTCTTGTTCCTCTTCTTCTTTTTTTTCTCTTTTTCTTTGTGTTACGAAGCCCCTTTTTATATTAGGGTTTTAGGGTATTTTGGTCTTCAATTAATTTTAGAAGACCTTAGACTTGAAGAATATGAGTTGTACTCATCTTGTCAACTTAATGGACTAATCCAAATATAATTTGAATTTTGTTTAAGTCATAAAATTTTAACTTAAATATTAATCCAACCTTATCCATCAATAATTTGACTTGGTCAATGTATCATGAATTTAAGATTTAATCTACATTTAATATGGATTGATCAATAAAATTTCTCTGTCTATAGGATTATCGGTTCTTAACGATATTAGTTTTTTCCTTAACGGGTATATAAAGTCCTTGACAGCTTTATACTTTTATGTTTTACTCTCAAACTCTCAGTTATTAGTGTTTGCTTTTGAACCAAATATAATCTAACTCATGTGTGTGATTCATTTGGTTTGTTACCTTGTTTCTAAGTAATCTTCAAGAAGAAAAGTTTTGTGTCAAATCTTAACAGTTAAATTGATAACCAATATCTCAATGATTCTAGAATGATTTAGCAATCTAGGAATAAGTCAAATCAATAAATTTCAAAATTAAATTGAACAAAATCAATCAATATGTGATCCTAGTTTAGAGTGAAATAGTCTTTAATAAATACTGTCGGCCATATGTATTTGCATTAAAGTAGATAATTGAATATATATGTACAATGTATATTACTTGATTGACTTTTGTATATTCTAAAAGGAGTAATAATCAAATCATCATCACTTTCTTGGAACTTTCCTTTTCAATTTATTTATTTGTGTCCATAACTTGACCAAAAATTAGTCTATTATTATTTCCAATTCTATTTGTGTGTCAGACAAAGTAGAATATATAATCTATAAGTCAAATATACAATCAACAACGGAAATTTTATTTACACAAAGCGAACATTTCAGTACATCGAATTGCACTTTCATAGTGAATATTCAAAATTTTATGGGATATTCAAGATATCTCTTTGATAAAATAAGTATTTTTTTATTAATTTTAATTAAAGATTAGAATATAATCGCCTCCAAAAATAGTATCGGACCAAATAATCATCTCAAAATAAGTCAATGTCATGGTTGCTGTTAAGAATTATCAACCAAATAGAGAAGAAGAATCTAAGGGCAAACTAAGGAAGTGTGTTTTATTGAGGAAGAACTCCAATAATGGGAGATTAATGTATTATTAAAGAAGAGCTCCAATAATGGGAACTTTATGTATTATTAAGGAAGAGCTTCAATAATGGGAGCTTTATGTATTATGAAGGAAGAACTCCAATTATGGAAGCTTCGGCTTCCTTCTGTTGCGTCTTACAAAGGAGACGAAAAAGGAGATTGGGAGAAATTGGGGAATACCCCCATATCTATACTCCCTTCTAATCAACTAATCCAATTAGGATTAAGCTTCTAATCAACTAATCCAATTAAGATTAGGCTTCTAATCAACTAATCCAATTAAGATTAGGCTATCCTGAACAGTTGCCCTACTTCTTTGATATAAATGAAAAGCAAATTTGACATAATCAAAAGGAATAAAATATGCTACAACTTTAAGAGTTAAGACCAAGTTTACCACAAATTCATATTTCTTGGTGGGCTGGGCCTTTGTACACGTTGGGCCAACAAACCAGTCCATTTCTAGAACAACCAGGCTTACTACAACTTTCAAAGGGTGATGGGTAAGAACGACCACATAAGGTTTGGTCATATATACTAGTTTCACTGTCTCCCTTTTTTTTTTTTTTTAATTTCGCATTTGATATTCACATTGGAATCTGACTATTTTGAATGTGTCACAGCTCCTTCCACTGCACTACTGCACTACATCCTTTGATAATATATTCCGATCTATTACTTCTTGAAATTTTTTGGGAAATGAAAGTTCACATCCCATATATAGACAAGATACAGAAAAGGAAACAGTTCAGTGCATGACATAACAGAACATTGTGTTTTAAGTTTAAAGTATGATTAAGGTATGAACATTTGATCAGCATGACCTGCCTGAGAAACATGAAAAAATGAGTGTTTTGGAATGCAATCAATGACAACTAGGCAAAACTTAGACTAAGAGTCAAGTTATAAGAACCTTACAAGTATTATCATGCTAACAACTCAATAATATATATATACTCAAAACTAATAATAAGCATCATACAAACAGCTTAATACAATGGCTACTGTTCAAAATTTCAACTTCCCCTTCTTCCCTCCACTTCCACCTCATAACTATCCATTTCCTCCACCAAATGTATCGCCGCCTCACCAACCTAATACACCTCCTTCCCCTCCAAAAGTAGCCCCACCACGTCCACCGGTTACACCATCACCACCAAAAGTGGCCCCACCACGTCCACCAGTCACACCATCACCACCACGTCCACCGGTCACACCATCACCACCACGTCCACCGATTACACCATCACCACCAAAAGTGGCACCACCACGTCCACGTCCACCAATTACACCATCACCACCACATCCACCGGTTACACCACCTGCACCTCCACGTCCACGTCCACCGGTTACACCACCTGCACCTCCACGTCCACGTCCACCAATTGCACCATCACCACCACCTCCATCGCCAATTAAGCCACCACCTCGTCCTCTTTATCCTCCACCGCCACCACATGTTGTTCCAACTCCACCCCCATCTCCACCAGGACATCATTCGCATACCATCATCATTATATTCGTCTCGCTTGGAGGTCTATTCTTTCTGGCATTTCTCTCAGTTGCTCTGTTTTGCTTCCTTAAGAAGAAAAAGAAGAAAACCTCTCAGGAAATTGATATCGTGAGCATGGATGAACACAGGAAGGTCCATGAAGATGTCGTAACCCGTCCTGATGGAACCAAAGCTGTCATTCTGACAATTGATGAAGATATACATATAGATGAAGAAATAGTAAAAAGGGAGAAATTGGAGAAGGGTTCACTAGACAAATTGGGAGGCAAACATCTCGAAGCTACAAGCACTACGGCGTCATCTTCTAGTTCCAATAATCACAACCATGACCATAAAGGCTGATAAAAATTTGTTTAAAAACGATCTCCATTCATATCGTTCTTTGTATCAATGACATAATAATAATCATCACATTAAAGATGAGATAAGAATGTAACAGGGACATTTCAAAAAAAGAGTGTGCAGAAAAAAGTTAATCAACAACATGTTTGTTGACATGATTTCTTCATACGCTTTTCTACTTCCAGCAAATGTTGATGTATATCTAGCCTTCATGTATCTACTGCAATGCAACCTTTGATCCTTGTTATGAACTGCTTTATTAAGAAACTTTAATAAAGACTAATCTAATTCCGAGTATTCCGTCCTATTCGCTAACTCAGTTCAGATAGCTACTCCACTATGACTCTAAAGTCATTCAGCAATTCAAATTGGAAAACAGATAAAGGCATAACAACAACAAAAGCCTCAAGTGAAATCCCACCAAGTAGCGTCTGGGGAGGATAGAGTGCACCCAGACCTTACCGCTACCTCTCCGAGGTAGAGATGCTATTTCCGGAAGACAAACAGGTAAAGATACAGAAATAAATGGCAGGAAAATCATAAAAACAGCATCTTTGGCCTAATCTCAACTCAAAAGCTAACTCGCGAAGTGGGAATTGTCTAAGATCATATAAAGAAACACATAATCCCAATTCCAACCAACGCGGGGCACAAAATTTTTAATCAAAGCTGATTTAAACAAAGGATAGAAAAGGAATCAGCAAGTATTTGATTAGATAATCAACCAGATATATGTGTCCTAGAAGCTCAGCACAGCCAAAAATTGGCAGCACCAGGAGAACAATCTGGTCACAAATCCATCATAAGTACCTGCTATATTTCATCATTTTCCTCCTCTATATCCATGTTCAAATAAATCAAACTCATTTTTAGTTAAAGAGGCTAAAAAAGATTGCTCTTTTTTAACATAAAGTTCATAACTTTCCTTTCATTCATTCACATAAGATTAAAACAGAGGCAGAAACAGAAATAGGACTACAGGATTTGAACGTAACAGAAAAGAAACAGAGCAGAAACCACCAAAAAGAAAGAAGAAAAAGATACTTGAATCTACGTGTAGCATCAGCAGCCAGAGTCCATATCAAGATTGAAAACCCTAATACAAATTTAAAGTGAAATGCCCAAATTTGACCCTAAATTAGCAACACTAGTTTTTACTTTTTTTTCGGGTTAGGCTCGGGACTTCATATCCCAGTCTTAAGTTCTTTGGGTTTGGGCCGAGCTTGTCGAGTCGGCTTGTCTACTGCAAGTTACGTTTTGTGAGATATTATATAGGAATGAAAATTTATCTTATGTACATCTAAAGATAATGTATGCATATTTTTTTATCATAAAAAATATTAAAAATTATTTATTTTTATCGACTATCACTTTATTTTTTTGCTTTTTATATTTTGTAGCTAAAATACCTTTATGGGTCGTTTTTGGTATATGGTATTAAGATAATAGTTTCGAGGTTAAATTTAAAATTAACTTTATTTTATAATTAAATTTGATATATTTAGTTAATTTTAAAAATTACTTTATCTCATTATTTATACTAAACAATTTGTTTAAAAAAATGTCCCAATCTATTTTTAACTAGTAGTGGAAAAAGAATCTATTTCAAGTAAGGATAGAAGTAAATTATGTAGTAATAGTAACATCTCTTTTGAATTGTAGACTTTTCCATTAACATGTTTCTCAATAATAGTAGCTCTCTCCTCTCCCTTATGATTGTGCAATCTTGCAAACTCTTCTCCCTCACCGATGAATTTTTTGGGTTAAATTCTATACAAAAGATGAAATAAAATAATTAAATAATTTGTTATAATAAAATATGATGTAAAACTCCAAAAAGAACATATCCCACGTGTTATTTTGATATGTATTTTTTTAGGTAAAATTATGTCACTGGGAAACATATCATATATATTTATGTTATATCAATATAGTTTGAAAAAAAATTATAATTTATATTTATATTTAGGATTTTGTTGTTATTTTCTCTCTCTTCTCTTTCATTTCTCTCTTCAATTTCTTGCAAGATATACAATTATATATATATATACCACCTATATATATACAATTATTTTGACAGACATACATAATCATTCGACAAATATACATATATAATTCACCTCTCTCCACTTTTTGCCCTCTCTCGCTCGCCTCTCTCCTCCCTCTCCCAATCTCACTTGTAGGTATACAAATGCATATATATATATTAATTACATATATATAATTATGCGACAGATATACACATATAATTTGACAAATATACATATATAATTCATCTCTTTCTTCCCTTTCCTCCTCTCCAAGCCACATAGCCAAAGTTATACTGTATAACTATATAAAATATATCTATTTAACCATATTAAATTTCAAGACAAGCTATTTGTGAAAATTTTTCTTTATTTTTACGGTCTAAATATTCGTAGTACTCTAGAAGATATTGTTACTTATGACGTGGCATAACCAAGGCCTCTAGCGTCCTTACACTGGATTGATTTTTAACTTTATTATACTCCAAAGATTCTCCAATAAATCTGTGGACACGCCTTCACTCCTCATCAACATTTTTGTAGGTGTTACTATGAATTTGTTGATGATCAAGCTGTGTTTGTTTCTGGTCCTTGTTTCTGAATTATTATGCAATGGGTATTCAACAAAATTGGATTTTGTTCCTCCAACTTGCAATAGAATTGAATGCCCAAATTATGAGTTGATTGATTCTGGAAAAGACTATGAAATTCGTCGTTACGGTTCCCCCATGTGGATGTCTACTGCACCAATTGATGATATTTCATTTGTCTCCGCCACAAGAACTGGTTTCCTCAGGTACTTCATTTATCCATTTCTATCGTGTTCGGGTCAGATTGTACGCACTATCTTTTTATAATAAATATGTGGAAAATGATTTTTATAAAACTGGTTAGTCCTCTGAATTTATAGCCAACACAAAGTCAGTAGCGGAGCTAGAACTTAGAACTTAAATTTAAAGGGTTCAAAATTTGAGTAAGTAAATACATACTTATCGAAGAGGTTCGATATCGACTATATATACGTTTCTAATCATTAAAGTATAGCATGAACAGATCTGATGTGACCTTATCGGTCACTCATTCAATGTGAAAAGGTGTTTATCAAATTATATCATTTCTCCTAATGTCTATTTAAGAAAATACTTTATTTTTCATTTTCCACTAGTTTTTTTTAAACATATAGTATTTTTCTGCTTTTGAACTGGGAAATCTCTCCATCGTACGAAGTAGTGGTAAGATCTATGTATATTTTATCTTTCAGACCCTCTTGTGGGATTTCATGAGGTAGGTTATTGTTGTTGTACTTTATGTTTTATTCATGCTGTTTAAAAATCCGACATTTATTTGTCTAAGAACATATAAAATCTCACATCACTTGTCTTAGGTTATCCAATGTCTTGTGGTTACTTCTATTTGAGCTTAAAAGGAGTGACTTGGTCTGTGGTGATCTATATATATATCCGACTCAAGACTTGTCTGGGATTGAAGCGTAGTTATAGTTGTTAAACCTTTGTACTTAAATGTTGAAAATGTGATTAAATTGGCCTTGGCAGGCTATTTAAGTATATTCAAGGAAAGAACAATTACCATGAGACAATAGAGATGACAGCACCAGTTATAACACAAGTGAAGCCAAGTGATGGACCTTTCTGTTCTTCCTCTTTTGTTGTAAGCTTTTATGTACCAAAGAAGAACCAGCCAAATCCTCCTCCAGCTCAAGGCCTTCAACTCCAAAAATGGGGCAAAACTTATGTTGCGGTCAGGCAATTCAGCGGGTTTGTAGCTGATGATGATATTCCAACAGAAGCAGCTGCCCTGAGTGGCAGTGTTGCTGGCACTAAATGGGAAGCACCCATCAATAAAAGCCAGGCTGCAGATAATACTACGATTTATACAGTCGCGCAATACAACTCTCCGTTTGAGTTCAAGAATAGAGTTAATGAGGTATGGTTTACTTTTGATTTGGATGAAGAACATGTCCTGTCCTTTTAGAGGTATTTGTTCATCTCAGGAGACATGAAACTGTCCCATTTACTTGTCCTGTATTTTCAAAAGCTTAGTTGGGAAGTCCTAGTAATTTTGTATGACCAGAATGTTACGTTATATATTGCAAATAAGACTGGTTGTATGATACAATCTGATTATGAGGATTGTCTGTGTTGTCAAGTTCTTTCACAATAATCCAGTGGCTGCTACATTTGTCTCAGTATGGCTTATAGGTCAAGGTTTCTAGTCGTGGAAGGAGTCACTGATGCTTGCTTCACAGTAGATTGTTTATATTACACTCTCTAGGGGTATGGCCAATTTTCAAATCTATCGTGAATGTGAAATTCTTTGTACACCATATTGTATTGTGTAATGCAAAATACTTCGATTACTCTCTACAACAATTTAGCTAGTTAAATGCTTCAAAATACTTTTTCACTTTTGTGATCTTAAATACGTCAGCTAAAATACTTACAGTCAGGGTAAGCTGCCTACAGACTTGCATGAACGCGAGATGTTTCGTACACAGGGAAACTATGCAGATTATTTAACGTACAGATTGTCAAGATAATTGGCCACAGCAAGCATATTTACAACTGCGAATTAACAAAAAGGACAACTTGTTCCCTTTTAACTGACAAATGATTTGATGTGCTCCCATTCAATAAAATATTGATTGGCAAAAGAGAAGCACAGCTTTGCCTAGCTAACTCCACATATAATGACTGAGAATTTCAGGAAACTAGAAATTTGGTGGATAGTAAGTTTGTTCATACCTAGGATCACTATCATGTGTTACATGTACATTGGAACTATTATCACTATGAAAACCTTCTGGATAAGGAACAGTGACCTGTCTCGGAATGCTAGCCTCGACAGTTGAATCCAAAACAGAAGCCGTCCTTTCTGTAAAGAATCTTGTATGTGGTCTACTACTTGAAAACATACTGCATGCAACAGTTCTGTTAGAGGAATACTCTGATGAGCATAAGCTGTTGATCATCGAAGAGAATGGATTAGTGGCGCTTGCATCCGCATAATCAACAGTACTAAAAGAGTCTCTGGTGCTCTCAGTAGTAAATGATGCTTCATCTGAGCTTGTAAAGAGGGACCAATCACTTGATGTAGCATCAGAAAACTCTCTGGACATTGACTCAGTATAGGTTCCCACAACCAGTGGTCTATTTCTGTTAGCATTCTTGACGAGTCCGCCAGAGGTGCAATCAATGATGTCATTGTTCACTTCTGGCCTATGATTCGTATAAGGATCCAGACCAACATAAAGATGCTCCGCTTTTATCTGCTCCGGCCTAGAAATCTTTGTTGATTTTGGTGGGTAGTGCTTGACACTTCCAGGAGCTTGTCTTCGGCTAATCTTTCTTGTTGGCCGTGGAGATGATCTACAAAATTTCAAACGAGTGGTTAAACAAGGTTATGAATGAGTGACAAATATGAATTGCCAAATTGATATCTAGATTTTCTCAATGCCATTGGTAAGCCCAAAGCTCCCTAGTGCTGTACCTCTTATAAAATAAGATATATGCTCCTTCTTACATCACCTCGCTCATGGATACAGGGTGTACCTAGTATCAGAACACGCGATTTATGAGAACGGTATGACAAGATACTAGAGCAAATACAAGTAACAAGCACAAGAAGTCATACAATTCAACTTTGACACAGCTACCTACGAACATTGTCGCAAATAAAGACGCAATGTTGGTTTCACTTGGTTCAAGCATGTTCTCACCAGCAAATTCATGTCCAACTATCGAGCTAAACCTCAAGTTGCAGCCTGATCTACCAAGCTACAAAAGCCGAAGAAAACCAGCAGCACAATTTTGTAATGTTCTTATTAGATGATCCCAGCACCACATTATCTGCGATGTCAAGCAGGCAGTTACCATTGTAAGCCAAATTGAAAGAAAAAAACATTATATTAATAATCCAAATGTATACCACCAGAAACTATTCTAACCTATTAACCCGTTTCTTTTACAGGAAGAAGTATCAAATTTTGGATATTCTAGAAGCAGCAACCTTGTAAAATGATTTTTATCTAGTAAACCTTGGAGAAAAAACAACCACCTAAACATGTTTTCTATTGTTCAACTTCTAAGACATTTCCGAAAAATCTTTTTAAACACAACTTTCCAATTTTGCTTTTCTTTAAAACATTCTTAGATGGAACAGTTCAGTAGAAGTTAATAAGAAAGGTCATGCTAGAGCATGGTCTTGGGAAGCTATATCACAATCACAGGCTATTCAAATGCATTTATTTGTAGACTGCTTTACACTTATCGATATCATCTAAGAGTTTGAACAAAAAGACATGCAGAAGTGCTTGGTCAATACAGATTAGTATAACCCAAAACCCTTGCCCAGTTTTATCAATTTGAGGGCATCAATCATGCGTAACTTCTTAGGGGAAACTGTGTGCTGCTTTCCATAGCGTTGTATTTACTTGAGGCAACGCTCTATCGGAAACATCTTCTCTATCTTTATTAGGTAAGGATAAGGTCTACTCTTCCAAGACTCCACTTGTGGAGTGGGTATGCAATTGTTGCTGTTCTTGTCAGTAAGTAAGAAAATGAACTGATAAGAATAAGAATACCTACTAGCAAAAACTATATAACTATTGAGTGAAAGGAACAAGTGACTATATGTTTCCTTCATAAATTCAGTGAACCTGGAGGTGTCACATAAA
>JAOTQR010000097.1:21200124-21213054 GCA_025774065.1 Solanum ossicruentum | reverse complement strand
TACTAATGTGGAGTTGGGTATGGAGTTATGCACCTATTAAATTAGTTGCGAGTAAATTTATGTATTAATATATATATGCATAGATTAGTTATATATATTAGTTATTCTAATTTTTATTCTGCGTGATACATTATTGCGAGTGAATTGATGTATTATTTTTTATATATATTAATTATGCATAGATTAGTTATATATATTAGTTATTCTATTTTTTATTCTGCATGATACATTGTATATGCAAGTTTCTAAAATTGACAACCAAAACTTCATATACATGAATAACTTATTTTCTATCTACTTATCCAATATTGTTTTAGTTATATAAAAATTAATAAATGAATAACTTGCTTGTTATCTAGCTATCAAACAATAGAACGTTTTAAAAACTTACTCATATATTAAAATGAACGTAGCATTTATATATTATTTGGTAAAGAAAATGCCTCCACATAGGATCTAGCACAGTCAAGTCATTATTTGCATATTATTTTATGCAAGGTACAATTATGAAATAACTAATAAGTTTGAATAATTAATATTTACATTATTAATATTTGACTCTAAAAATATAATATATATCTTTTATAATTCTAACCATCAACCAAACCGTTCCTGAACTGGTGGTATTGTTGCATGCTAAGATTCCTTCATCTGTGTCAATTGGCCAAAATTCATTTACAGTGACTAGGATGAATGCCTCGAAAAACTAGCAGTTTGACAAGTGTATTCATGATTCAATGAATAAGCATGGTATTACATAACCCTTCCTCGAAAACAAGCAGTGACAAGTGTATTCATGATTCAATGAATAAGCATGATATTAGTTTTTTTGTTTTTAACAAATAAAGACAAAAGAATTGAATGTTGAGCGCATGAGGTAAGAAATTCTTTTGTTCAGGTTCGTCTAACAAAGAATGAAATACAATCAACAATTGAACAAACACTGCATACTGATACACACTTCACAAATAACTTGATAAACCACCTCAAATACAAGCTTTAGGCCTTAATACAGATATCACACAACCTCAAATTGGTTACATTAACTCACATTTGACATAATATACAACAAGATGTGTATTACACGTACCCTTGTATGAAGCACTTTCATTCTTTGCTTGCACATTGAATCGCCAGAACGCTTCATATAACACTTCCAGAAACGCCGACGGAGAGCACAAGTATACTGAGGACTTTATGGTGACTTAAAACTTAAAGCCCCAGAATGTATTAGACAGAGCTAACATGAAGAAAAGGGATCAATTCCACATATAGCAACCCAAAAAATTCATTTGATCCAAATCCGACTTCTCATTATCATCTTTTCCTTGACTGAGAGCCCCTTCCAACTGCCTTCATATTTTGTGAATCTCTGAAGCAAACAAAGTGCACAATTGTCTTACCATTTGGATAGACAGCAAAGACACTGGTGCCAATCTTCTTGTTGCAAAGAGAACACATGCTATCACTTGTGATCTTCAAGACTGCTTTTCTTTGATTATACAGTTCATCTTTAACCTGTTTCATGCACAGGTTTACAATGAGACAACAAATTCTAAACCACAGTGCTAGTAAACAATCTAGTAGTAGAAATTAAACAATCCAGTATTATTTTTCAATCTTCCAGACATTCTCTAACATAAACACTAAAACAATTGAATTGCAAGTATGATAATTGGTAGTTGCCATAAAACAGAGAAAAAAACAAAGATGATTCCCACGCAAGTAAAGAAAACCAATGTACCAAAAGACTACATAAAAGCTGTGTATATATGTGTATTGGTATGACAACAGTAAAACTTACCTGTAGGTTTTCACTTTCTCTCAAGCTTTTTATCACAGAAAAGTTTCGATACGCTTCACTGGATTTCCTCAGAAGAGGTCCAAGAAATGGAAGCAAGTTCTGCATGATACCAAAATGAATCAATACAATACTATAACAGCAAGATGTGAAACATTCTCTCTCATGCACACATCCTTGCACAGGGTAAAGGTTGATGTAATGATTCCGAGTTATAATTTTAGCATGTGCATGAAAGGATGTTCACTCAAACAAATAAACAATGTCGCATGTACTATCCCACAATGGTGTATTTGTGTTTTCAGAAAACCCTACAGGATCTACTACCTTATCTTCTTATAACTTGATGCTGAGAGGACATAAAGGAAAACGGAAACAATTTCTTTGTCCAAAGAGAATCAAGAAGACGCTGACATAATATCTAACAGTGCATGGAGAGTAACATTAGATAGAATTTTACTTGGTGTAGTTGTTCAAACAGATGATTCTGTATACCTGACCACTTGAAAGATAGATTGATCAAACTTTACCTGGCAGCTTCCTTAATGTGGCCCAAAGTCAATATTTAAGGATAATATAGCTGGAAACATCTAATATGCATTTTAAGACTATGACTAATCAAAAAACCACACATTAAGAATTTAGGACACATTAACATGATTAGTGTTCAGATATCTTAACTTGTGACCACTTGAAGCCCGTCTCTGGTTTCATTTATGAGAGAATATGCGTGTTTACTTCAGCCCTTTGATTAAATAAAGACTTCCTCATCTAGCTCATGTATACCATCATGTTTTGATGGTTCATTTACCTGTAGTTTAGTGTCCCTTGGCAGTAGTTTCAGAGCTTGGGCCCCATGGATCCGATCCCACCTTTTGCTCAAAAGATCCAGCACCTGATCTAGCATAATAGCAGAACCTCCTTCTTCAGCAGTATCTTCCGTATCTCCATCACTCCTACCACTGTCAGTGCCACTTGGACTGAATCGAGTGTCCTCAGCTCCCTCAATTTCAGCAATTTTCTTAAAGCGGCCTCCCTTTACCTTTGCTGGAGTTCCTGAACCAACTTTTGGAATCCCAGGGCTCTGAGATGATACCAGATTAGTAATTTTCTTCTCAAAATTTTTCGTTGTCTTTGTGGGATTGAGATAGATTTGCAGTAAAGTCAGGTAAATGTTTCCATAAGATTTTGCCGAATGTTGTTGAAGTCCTGACTCGTACACCCGATCACAATAAGACAGTGCAAGTTCGGGAACATGAAGCTGTAAATCAAACAGAGCAATTCACTTCAGTAAAATGCAACACGAAGAGACAACTGAAAAGACTTCAACGTCTGCCATCACATTCATAAAATTAGGCATGTCTTAATGACAAAAAAGATACATACTGATGCCCTTACTTGGGAATGCATATTATTCCAACAACATACAGAGATAGAAAGGGTAAATGTCAAATCCAGTGATATAATAATGTCAGGCCAACGGGTACACTAACTTAAGGAAGAGTAAAATGATCAGCAAATGCCAGGTTCACAATACAATTCTGTAATAATGCTTATGATGAAGAACTTGCAGAATTCATATTTTTGCCATACCTCAAAAGACCCTCGAAAGCACCAATACAATAGATAAAGGACTAGCCAGAAAAAGTGAAGTTGGGGCTGAAAAAATACCTTGTGCACATAAATAGATAGTGCAAGTTCATGTTGATTCATTTTCCCCAACAGAAGTGCACGTTCTTCATACAGAGCATCTGGTGGAAGTCTCTTCAGCAACACCTCTGGATTATATCCGGATATACTCTCCAAAGCAGACAAAAGCTTTTTCCTTGTTGGAGGACATGTTTTTTCATCCCATTTTTGCTGGGAACTAAGTTCAGCATACAAATCAAGCACTTCTGAGAGATAAATTTGCACCTGCCACAAATTACTAAGAGCATTTATCATAGTCACAGACACACAACATTTTATTTCAGAAGCATGGAATTGAAGCACAAAAGTCTATCCCTGACACACAGGTTTGGAGACAAGTTAATTGCTTCCCAATTTTCTCACACAGGGTTTTTCAACCCAGCTTTGAGTTGAAAGTGTGAGAAAATATTGGAGAAAAATATTATGGAATTATTTTTTACATTATTACATTGAGACCCTATTATAGATACTATATTAAACTCCTTTTCCAACTAGGATACTATAATACAATCCTTTTCCAACTAGGATACTATACTACAATCCTTTTCCAACTAGGATACTATAATACAATCCTTTTCCAACTAGGATTCTATTGTGGATGCATGAAACCAATAAATTAAGTATTTAATTATATAATTAATAGCTTTTTAAAATTATTCTAGAAAAGAATTTATGTTTCATAGCTTCATAAGGATTAGGTTTAGTTATAATTATTAGTTTGGAGTAGGACTTAGGTTTCCTACTAGCTATAGAGTTATTACCCTTGAATAGGATTTATGTTTCCTAGTTTCACACGAACTTCTTATTGTTGTAAACTTCTTATTGCTGTAATATGTCTCCTATTTAAAGAAGGATCGAGTCACAGGACGATGAACACGAAAATCGAAATCTATGGCCTTCGATTTTTCCTTGCCTTTATTCGAATTCCTAGAACGACCCATTTTGTATATAATTCGGCTCGTCAAAGGGAAGCTGAAACCTTGGAGCTCAATGGAAGAGAGAACTTCAATCTCCTATTTTTGATTAAAATTCTAGGGGACTTTTATTCACGAGATCCTCCTTTAAATAGGAGACAGATTACAACAATAAGAAGTTTACAGCAATAAGAAGTTTGTGTGAAACTAGGAAGCATAAATTCTATTCTAGGCTAATAACTCTATAGCTAGTAGGAAACTAAGTCCTACTCCAAACTACTAACTATAACTAAACCTAATCCTTATGAAGCTATGAAATATAAATTCTTTTCTAGAATAATTTTAAAAAGCTACTAATTATATAATTAAATACTTAATTTATTAGTTGAATGCATCAACAACAGATTCTATATAATATTGTTATTCCTATTCCTATTCTAAGTAGAATAGTATTTACCTATTCCAATTCCAATACTAAATAGGAATCCTATTCCTATTCTAACACTCCCCTTCGAGCTGGTGCACACAAATAATAAGCACCTAGCTTGTTAGAGGTATAATTAATACGATGACCGATGAAGAGCTCGGTAAGATATCTGCAAGTTGATCACCCGACTTCACAAAATTGACAATCCATCTCAATGTGTATAGTCTTCTCATGAAATACTGAATTTGATGCATAATGCTAATAAAACACAGAGAGATAAATTCCTGAAGTACAGTGTTGAACTTTCCAAGAGAAGATTGTTTTAGATCATAGAGTAACCTACACAATTGACATACAAGTCTACCAAACTCCCCCTGAGCAACAAAATCAAGCGGTTGCTCCATATAGATTTCTTCCTCGAGATATCATGGAGAAAAGCATTCTTAATGCTCAACTGATCAAAAGGTCAATGGAGAATGACAATATAGATCATCTCGAAATTACTCTAAGAAAGTTACTTTAAAACTGCTCGAAACTTGTTTATGCACCAAATTATTAGATTTGATGGATGAAAGTGGTCACAAATTGAGAAATAAAATTATGTAGGCAGGATCGGAATGATGATATGACCCTACTAAGAAGAGAATTATATAGGTAGGGTCGGAATGATGGCACGACCCTACTCGAAAATAGAAATTCCATAGGTAGGATGATATTGATGGCATGACCCCCGACAAAAGAGAAATTGTATGGATAGGGTCGTAATGATGGCACGACCCTACGCAAACTAGATTTGATGAGTCACCGAAAAGACGAATGGAACTACGTAAATCAAATCTGAGTCACCAAAAAACACAGTGCTATGTAACTCAGATATGAGAAAGTAGTTCGAAAAATTCACGGTACTACTCAAATTGAATATGAGAAGTAGTCCAGAGAGATGCACGGTGCTACACAAATCGAACATGAGAAAGTAGTCACCAGAAAGATGGCACGGTGCTACACAAATTAGATATAAAAAAAAGTTGTCACCGGAATGATGGTACGGTGTTACACAAACACTGACAAATATGGGGTTGACACAAAACAACCCTAGAAAGTCACCGAAAATTGACGCACGGTGACCTAATCTTTCTTTTCTGGCTAACATAATCATTGGCCAGACGGGCGGGCAGCGAAAGCTCTTTGATTTTCTACCAAGACCGTAAAAGCTCTGATAGAGAAATATTAGAAAAATATTATTGAATTACTTTTTTTACATTATTACATTGAGACCCTATTTATAGAAACTATATTAGACTCTTTTTCCAACTAGAATACTATAATATCCTTTTCCAACTAGGATACTATAGTACAATCCTTTTCCAAGTAGGATTCTATATAATATTGTTATTCCTATTCCTATTCTAAGTAGGATAGTATTTAACTATTCCTATTCCAATACAAAATAGGAATCCTATTCCTATTCTAACAGAAAGGAAACTAAAAGTGTGAGCTTTTTTCACCATATAAAAGAGAAGAGACTAACTGGGTGTTTGGATTGTCTTATATTAAGTGGCTTTTGGCTTTTAAGCACTTTTTTTAGGCTGAAAAGTAAAGCCAAAAGCCAAAAGTTGGATGTCCCCAACTTATGGCTTTTAGCTTGCAAGTCACTTTTAAACTATGTTACTCGGACTCTTCAAAAGTATCAGCAGGTGCGTGTCGGATTCGCCAAAAGTGGTGTACTTTCGAAGAATCCGACACAGGTGCAGCATTGAAAGTGAAGAGTCTCCGCAACTTAGCTTTTAAAAAGCCAATCCAAACACCCCCTAAAAGCCTTAGCTTTCTCACTTCACAAGCAGCAATGTTTCTTTCATAGATTTTCTGCAATAGAAGGTACAATAGGGAAAGAAAGGGAGAAGATACAGAAAAGCAGACAGATGAACAAGTGCCTCTACCATTTCATTCTGTAGATTCCCAGAGATGCTATTTTCATTCATAGCAAGCATGAGTTCCAGATATGTTGCCTGCATGTTTGGAGCATGCTGTTTCAAGTAAGAATTCACCAAGTCCGCTGGAATGTTACCAGACAAGAATAGCTCAATGGTTTGCATAGGACAGCTTTCAAGAACAGGCAATGAGAACTCCAGGACAAGCATGGGGTCAGTTGCACAAAGGGGCTGTCAAAAAGAAGGAAGATATAATCAGGTGTATATTCAATGAAACGATATAATAACTGCACTGACGAAGCTTTCTTCCATAAAATCCTTTAAAGAGATTTGCTTTACTGTTTTGAGCACAAATACAGTGTATAATAGCAAAGAAACCCAGGAATTTCCAGAAAATGTTGCATGTATATAAGACTAAAAAATTGAAGGATCAAATAGAATCATAGACATATCACAGTTCCGAATCTTGACAAGCCTTTCCACAAAGGTAAAGTTGGTTGTTCATGATTATGCTTGATATCTGCCCAGACATAGACCCATAGCTCATACTGCACTCCAAATTTCAACACAGCTGATACAAAAACTGTCCGAGCTTCCACATATCTCAAGAAATTAAAATCTAAAAGTAAAAATATAAAAGAAGATAAAGAACCATACTTTGAGATATTCAATGATCATATCAGGCTTGAACTTCAATGAGAGATCAACAGGAGTTTGCTCTGACTTGGACTCTTCGACCAATTGATGAAGAAGTTTAAGTGCTTCACGATGCATTGAATTGCTCCTATAAAGTTCTAGCAGACAAGCATACTGGCTCCTTTTTTGCAGGAAGTCCTCGCATATTTTCACATCACAGTAGTTGAGGGCTTTCAGAAAATCTGTGGCCGCTGAGGACTGTCCAGCTAATATGAGAGCTTGAAGAAGTGCAGTGTCCAGTATTGCAGCCATATCCCTAGCGATGGAAGTGATTGGAGCATGAACTCTGCCCTAAATGGATCAATGAAGCAACATTTTAGATGTAAAGTAGGCAAGTAATAGAGCTAGGTAGAATTACTGCAGTCCTAACGGCTCTTTGAGTCACATTAGTTATTTTCCCTTTATAAGTGGCCTATTCCTTCAGTAGACCCACTAAAATAAGCAGTACTTTTGCATATAGCAGAATCAGAACTTACCTCCCTGACATTTTGATTTTCAGAAGATACAAATGAAACAGTATTTTCCAGAACGCTATAAATGATCAATAACTTGAATAATCCATCAGAATCTGCATTAACTGAATCTTTTCTTTCTGATAAGGTTTTTGGTTAACACAGACAGCCAAAAAGGTATTTACATTTGGATGAAAAGAAAGGTCCATGTTATACAGCTTAATATAATTTGCACCCCTTCTGAAACAAGATAACCAACTAGTCTTTGGAAACCTTTGCTTATAAATGCTGAAATAAACTACTAGTCACATTTACCTTGGTTGGTTTTTTGGACCGGCTAGTTCCATAAGAAATGAAATTATCTCCAACAGCATCTGAAACCACCTCTTCAGTTCCCTCAGCTGTGGCTTTCTCAATCACACTGTATCTCTTCTTCTGTAAATACTTAATCAGAGCCATCAAAGTGTTGTGACTCATTTTTTTGGATTCTATATCCATTTCATCAGATTCTAAGACATTTGAAGGCGTAGAATCCAGATCATCTGACAGACCAGATGAAGCTCGGGAGAGATATGCTGCATCCCCAACATCCACAAATTTCTGTGGTTCAGGTATGAACGATGATTTTGGAACAATAATGGATGGATATAAGGCAAGCACATAAGTGAGTTCAACTTGAGATGCCAGAAAATGTTCCATTGCTTCTTCATAGCTCCCATTTTCAAACAGAAAGTGTGCATATCTGTATCAAAAACTTGTTATCATTCTTCATGTATATTGGTTTCAGCAGTTTCTTTTTCTTGCCCCTTTTACAAAGAAAATAATTAATGACTAAAACTACAAAAAATGATAAGAAAACTAAAAGAAATAAGAAGCAAGTCCTATTTAGAAACTTCTTGTCAATCAATGTTCATAATTATTTTTTTTCATGCTACATACTGTAACCAATATGCCGGACCAAAAAGGAATAACAAATGATTAGCATATGCTCCAGCAGACTTACACATGGAAATCTCAACAAAGTTTTGGCCTCAGTGATTCTCATATAACTTTCAACAGATGTTTCAACTTAGAATCTTTACCACTAAGAATTCACAGCATGCTTTGAATGTTCAATTTAGACATTCAACTTCCCTCACTAGAGCTTATCCATTTGTAGCTTGTATTAAATGTAAGAACGTATACACCATAACTGACTTAAACGAGATGACCCTCCACCCCACAACCCACATTGAGATATATTTTGCTTGGTTCAGGACAAAACTAAAACTTTCATTAACATATAAACAAACAAGAAGGTGCTGATGGGGATAACCTTATATGAATTGATTGCTCCTTTGCAGATCTAAGACTTGAATCTTCTGGTGGTAGCAATTTGCACAAAGCCAAGGCCTCCTCAAAGTTTCCAGATGCTGTTAGTTGTACAATCTGCATTATATATCATATAGATAAGTTGGAATCACACTCTCACAATAAACAATCTGCATCATATATCAAATAGATAAGTTGGAATCACACTCTCACAGTAAACTCAGAGAAAACGGAACCTTTGTGGGTCTGTTCCTGAACCTCTTGATCTTAAGTCTTTGTGGATACAAAAAGTAATAGTTGCATGTGCTAGGGAAAAAGCAAGAAAGCCCATAAGGCATTTGATCAATGAACTGTTAATAAAAAATAAGATTGACTGAGACAACTCTGTCACACATGTATGAGTAGTAAAGAAGTATACACTTCAGTTGGTCACTGACCAGCGGAAAGCATCGGAGAGGTCTCATAACCAAAACTAATCATAACCATTTACAACTTGCGAGATAAATCTATTTTGCAAGACTTAGACTATCTGTTTTTGTTCCTAAGGCATTCTCAGCTTAGTCATGACAGACCTCAGTCCCTCCAAAACGAGTTGTCCGGTCACAAGTAGACATAAATTTGCTACATTTCTAATACTGGATTAGAAGCATAAGCAAGATAGTCTAACATAATATTAAACTAAGACTTCTTGAGTGACAATTACCTGTGCTCCAAGAGGAACAGGAAAAAGTCCAAAAACAGAATTATCAAGAGCAACAATAACAGCACTGTTGCTTCGAACAAGACGACGAACATTCCGAAGGACAACTGTTTGAATCAAAGGATATGGAACACGAAGAGAGCGTATCTGCATTTTTTGAAAAAATCAAACTGCATTATCTTTTCCGATTATTTAGATCTAAGGTTATTTGCTTAATAATGCACAAAAAGTACAGATTAGCAATTTCAATACTCAATCTACCTCAACATGTCGCGGTAAGAGGCCTATTGCGTAGGGCTTCTGAATTACAACAGTTGCAGGAGCCTCTGACCAACAAACCCTTCCCTCTTGGATCAACTTTCCATTTTGGTCAACTAATACACCAATATTATCCTGAAACAACGATGATTACGCATAGTCATAATTTTTAAAGATCTTTTTCTAAAAAAGTAAAGGTAATTTTACTGAACAAACAACCCAGAGCCAACTGGTACTGGTAGTACACACATAAAAAAGAACCGCACAGTTAGTTTTCAAAGATTTGGACTTTTTCTCGAGAGAAGTGAGAGATGACCAACAAGGTCTTCATCAACTATATCATAGAGAGTAGAGTATAGATTCTATGGAACCAAAGTCATTGAGGGAATAAGAACAGAGGGTGCATCATAAGATGGCATAGATTCTGAAGTAAAAGTATGTTTTCCCTGCTCTATGGATACATAGAAGCTCTGGTATGTGGAATTTAAAAAGTAACAACACTTTGGGAAGAGGGTCGGCCTCAGTCCATAAGACAATCGTGGTGTGTGCATGAATGTGGCCAATCAACTCAATGTAATAATGACAGTGATAAGCTTTAGAAGAATGTCGAATGATTGGGAAGTGAACAGAATAGCTGAATTTCTCAGAAGTTTGGAACATTTCCCAGGTAACACGGCAACTGAAGACAGATTATTCTGGCAGATGCATAACAAGGATGTTTGGAGAGTAAAATCGGCCTATATAGTAATCATGTATAGTGGTCAGTAGGGGCCCAAATGGCCTTGGAAGCATATCCCGAAAGTGAAGATACCCTTTAAGGTGGGTGTCTTTTTTTTTGCCTAGTCATAAAAAAGTCATGCATGACTCAACACAATTTGATGAATCGGGGGTTGCAGTTGTGTTCAAAATGTGATGTGTGACAAGGATGAGCTGATCAGCTTTGGAAAGATGAACTGCACGTTCTTATTTCATTTTTGGTGCAATGAAAAATTCCAAGATGATGCTGAATCATTAATAGAAATCATAGAATCCCTGTAAGAAGAACAAGGAGACATTTTGCTTCTTTTGAAATGTCAACATGGTATATGCACAACCTTTGTGCTGATGATATATAACATTATTACCTTTCTAAAATAAAATGACAGTGTTACATTACCTTGCCCAAAAGAAGTTCTCCAGAGGGAAGAGACACCACAAGGGGTGCGGCAATCCTCCCCGAAGGAAACACCTCAGACAATGCACCATTGGTGGTATTCAATATCATGTACTCTCTTCTAATCCCCAAGCAAATATTCTCACCACACCAAGACATTGACTTGACTGTGTCAGGGACTCCAAATTCTTTCACCTCCACAAAACCCCTCCCCCCTATAGAAGTTTCAAATACGAATCAGCTTACACTAACAGAACTATTATAGCATGAGGAAAAATACTATCATCAATATCCAAACTGCTTTGAGCAAGAAACCTGAAAGTCAAGTCACCATGTGCAAGAAGAAAGAATTTTACAGGCATTTATGATATTTGTGTTAAACTAAAAGCAGTGAACAGAAAACTATAACCCCACCCCCACCCCCACCCCATCCCAATTCATGTAACACTCCAGCTATTTTCGGATTTCCCAAAATGTTTGAACGGTTCCATTTCTATACAACTTTCACAACTTCCGAAAATTCAAATCATTTTAAACAAATTAAAAAACCTGTGTTATCTGATGTTTACCATATCAACTATCTTTCCATCCATAAGTTTAATATTTTCTTCTACTTGCGTTATTGTATCATATAAATCAAGTCAGTATCACTATGTCTGCTCAAATATCTTCATATAATATGGGAGGAAAAAAATCTATAGATTTCTTTATTAGATGGATAAGGAGCACAACTAATTCGGACCCCTAAAGGTCACTTGGAAGATCTGCAAAATGTTTGCTAAAGTTCGAACGCTTATGTCTCCACTTACTGGAGGCAAAAACAGAAACAGGTGCATTCTTTTAACACATCTAACCATTACCTTTATAGTGGTAAAACATAGTTCTAACTACATTTGTAACACCATACCAGTGGAGAATCACTTCCTTTCACATCTACCAGACACTGAAGTACAACTTCACTCATCTAAAATCATCAGAAATGCATTTCCATGACAACAATATCAAATTTTAACAACTAAATATCGTAATTATTTTTAACTAACAAATATGGTAATTAAACTGCTATTCAAGTGATTACCATCATGTCTGAAGATACAAACCCTCTTTTGCCTCCCAAAGCACAGAAACCCTCTTTTATCATCCCACGAATACACATTTGCACCTTTAGCCTTAGTAATAACAGCTAAAGTCTCCAAATTAGGTAACCTATGGAACGCTATAGACTCAGAGAGCGAAAGCAGAAGTTCTCGTGAGACAAGGACTTCCATTGACAGCATTTGTCGTCTGGAGAAACCATTCACAGTTCTTTCAAGCACATATCGTTCTTGTTGAAGCCCTAAGTTCTGATTATGGAAATCGGAAGGCGGAGATTGGCCGGAAACGGAGGATTCAGGACCGTAAACACGAAGAGATCCATCGGAACAAGCGACGAGCAAATTTGAGCCGTACGATTCGATCGCATCGATTTTTGTGGGACAATTATTGAGGAGCTCGAAGGAATCGTAGGCACTGTGCACCATTTCTCTTCTTCTCTGATTGATTTCGTCTCCGATGTCAAATTTCTCTCTGATCAGTCCACATGAAACGACGTCGTGTCTTCG
>JAOTQR010000097.1:21189108-21200024 GCA_025774065.1 Solanum ossicruentum | reverse complement strand
CCCTCAGGCCCCCCACTCCCCCCCCAGCCCCCTGTCATAGCCACCCAACCCTCCCCCCCGTCCCACCCCCACAAAAATAAAAATAAAAATGCATATTTACAAAAAATTCAAATATTAAAACTTTTAATTTTACAAAAAATTCAAAGTTTAAAAATTTTAATTTTTTACTTCACCTTTGAGTTGTATCCACCCCCCACCCCTAACCCCTACCTTTACCCTCCCACCTTCCAAAAAAGAATTTAAATATTTATTTTTAAAAAATATTTTAAATTATGAAATTTTTTTTATGTCAAAAACTTAAAAAAAAAGTTCTTGAAGATAAGTACTAGAAAGAAGAAAAAATTGTATTTTAATTTAAAAAATAATGGTTTATATATAGAGAGAGGGATGTGGTATGGGTAAAAATGACAATTCAAGCCTTTTTTACCATTGAAATCTTCAAAAAAATAGCACTCACATGCCCCTTTTGCTTGTAACACACATGTTTTGCCATGTCAGTACCTTGTGCTTACTTGATAAAAAAGGGGCAAGTTTGAGTGTGTATTTGTGCACTTTGAAAGTTTGAGTTCTAACTTAAAATTTCGCTCCAAGTTAAAGTCCAATTTATATATTGTGCCTATTTAGAAGCCACGCTTTTCTGGTATCTGTTCAAATTCGAGAAAATATGTGATTGGGTTAAAAATTAGATCATCTTCTAATATTATCAACTCTCTCAAACAGCTCAAAGGAATTGTTGAACATACAATCAACATTTTGTTCTTTCTTCTTTATCTTTCTCAATGCAATGACAGGCAAACTTGATAACAATGTGCATAGTGTACGTTTAGTTGTTACACCAACACTGGCAACATTCTTACAACTATTTCAATTACTGTATATCGTTACATTTTCGGACCTCGACAACATGAATTGTTAGTACCAACAAGAACATCACTTCTATGTAACTGACTGACTTCTCTGAGGTAGCTCATTCTTGTGATCTAGTAGCTGATCAAGGGAAAGGGTCAATCCTAAAATGAAACCTTACTACGAAATTTCAATCATCGTTTCATTGATAACAACGTTATCTAACCAAGTGTCTTTTCTGCGTAATTTGGGTAGTGTTGACATTCAAAAGGGTGTTGCATTCAGTCTCGAGCAATAACATACTGGTGTAATCCTACAAATAGATCTGGAGATAATAGAATATACACAAACATTACCTGTAAGCGTTTGTAGGGTAGAGACGTTGTTCCTGATGGATCTTGTCTCAAAATTCGATCTTAAATAATATACTAGAATTTTGTCATCCACCGCACACAAAACGCCCAAAATTATGTATCCAAAGGCACTGCCTTGAATGACAGGTTAAGGCATCAAGCTAGAGTAGAAAGAAATAAGATACTAACACAGAAATTTAAACTTAGGATAAGTAGTAGTGTTGGCAAGAAGCCAAGAAGAAGATTCATACATCAATCAGTAAACTTAAAATGGCACTTATTTGTGGCCTTTCTTCTTCCAGAGGTCACCAAACATCTTAATACCAGAGCCTTTTCTCTTGCCATGTCCAAAAACATTATCGGAATCATCAGCGAACCCTGGTGAACCCATGTAACTGCCATATCCACCAGCAGCAGGTTCAAATACACTACCATAGTGCTTATCCATTGATCCACACCTCTCCGGTAGCCTTCTCCCATTCATCTCCACGCCGCCTCCTGCTAATACTGCTGCTGCAGCATCTGCAGCTTTCCTCCATTGTTCTGTTTGGACTCTTAGTTTCTTCATCTCAGTTTCTAAGGCCTCTTTTGCCTTTTCAGTGGCTTCAAGTTTCTCCTTCATATTAAATCCATCGTTCTTGCTTGTTTCCAGCTCTTGTGTTACTTGGTTTAGCTTGAGGCTCATTTCGTCTTCCTTCGACTTAACAGATGATATCTCTAGCATCTTTTCATTCAGCTCTTTTTTCAGGCTCTCGTTTTCTTGGCTGAGAACCTGAAGCTCTTTTCCTTTCTCCTCCAACTTAGATTTCAATGAGCTTATTTCTTCAGCCTTCAAACTCAGCTCTTCAGACGACGGTTCCTCCAGTTCAGCAGGTGAAACGCTCGATCTTTTCAAGTCTTCTTCAGTAGAGGGGTGGTTAATTTCAACATTTGGAGGAGGCTCCACAGTTACCTTCTCAACTGGAACTTCAAACACATCTGTTTCTTTCATTTCATCGTCATCTGGAATTTCATGAATCGGGTTGTTCCTGCTGTCGTTGCTGGTTTCATGGATTTTCTCAGACTCAACAACAGTTGGCTTCTTGGTTTTCTTCTCAAGTTGATCTTGAGCTGCTTTTTTTGCAGCCTCAGCTGAGGCTAACTGACCTTTAAGGGACTTAAGCTCATCCTGTGCTTGGCCAAGTTGGGACTCCAAATCTGCAATTCTTGTTCCAAGTTTCCTTTGATTCAGTGGATCAGATTGAGCACCTCGTGGGGAGCGATGATTTCCTACTTTAGGACTCCGATCAGTCACTGGTCGATGGTGTAAAGGATCAGACTCAGAGCTTGATGTTCTGAGTTGTAAAGGGCCTCGAGGAGATTGCCTTTGAGGCATTTCTGATCCCCTATAACATATGAGACACAAAATAGTTCCTGTTAGAAACTATAACTTGCAACATATGAGAATGAATTACAATCCATAACAAACAGGACGCGGATAATCTGCTACAACATGTTAAAAGGGAGTGCAAATAACCCCAAGAACTCACCTTGATTGCGGCATTGTACCTTCTTAAATTGTCAAATTATGCAATGCTTCGAACACTTCAAAAGTCTTGATCTGTAGAAATGAAAGACCAATAATCAGTTTATAAGTCAACAACTACAACATACAGCATAATCCCACAAGTGAGGTATGACGAGAATGCAGTGTACGTAACCTTACACCTACTTGAGAGAGAGAGATTTTGTTTCTGTCGACTCAAAGAAAATAATTGCAGCAGAATAACCAAGACAAAATACTACACAAGATATACCAAAAAGGATCAGTAACTATCAACAAAATGCATCAAGTTTACCACATTGCATTGGAATTAGAAGTTTGAAATAATTTCAAGAACAGAACATACAACCACAACAACAGAAGCATGAAAAATTAGTTTTTGAGAACTAAGTTGAATGGAATTACACCTTTTGCAGCAAAGCCAGAAAAGTGGAAGAACACTTTTTGGGAGTGTTAACAAGTAACTCACCAAAGTAATTAAGATATAAATCCGACAGTAACAGGTCCAAAAGAAAAAATAGAGAAGCATGCTTTTAGAACAGCGCAAAAGGAAAATTTGCAGACACCTTTAACCCCATGCATATGTCAATGTCATTGAAAAATGTGCACATAATATCCTAATTAAAAAAAAGCAAAAAAAACTAGAAGGGGGTTCAAATATTAGATTCTCATTTAATCTTATTATGTTTGTTTGCATGAATCCACTCACCAAATGAAGATTGATCCGGTAAATGATAGACTAAGTTGTTCGAATTCTCCAAAAATACTAATAGACTTGTTGCACTTTAAAGAGATAAACTTGAATTCTTTGAAAGACTATAGTTTTATCACCTCAAAAAGTGAGATTTGGTCTTTTGACCAAACAAACACAAGTCCTTGAAAAGGAGGAAACTTTGATCTTTACAGAGATAAAACAAGAAGAAAACACAAAGGAAGAGAAAAGCCCCTCAATTCTTACTAGCAAGAATTGACAAGAAGACTTGAGAATGAAAATATAAAAAACACCCACAAAGCAGAATCAAGAAAAAGGCTTTAGCTTTTTATGAACTTTTATAATGTTAGTTATGGGTGCAAGATTGCCTGAAAATGAAGGCTTACTTACCAGCATTAAAAGGCCCTTTCCTTTGTTTTGAAAAAGAGAAGCAGTATAATTTTAGTGGAGCAGTAAAATTTTCTAGCCAAGTGAACTTAGGTCTGATATTATAAAGATTTGGACTTTGAAATGTTTGAAGTTTGAATTAAAGTTGGGTTGCAGAATTGAAGAGGGGGGAAAGAGGACAAGAGGGTAAATTTGAATGATAAAAGTAAAGGACACCAAATAATGTCATTGTGGTCTTGGAAAAATCATCTTTTTTTGGTTTGGGGATGGAGTTTGGTGGGGGTGCGGGGTGGGGCGAAGGGGGGAGTGAGGGAAGAGTTGATTTAACTATACTCCCTCCGTCTAATTTTATTTGGCCCTTATTGACTTGACACAAAAATTAAGAAATAGTAAAAGATGGAATAATTTTACCAAAGTACTCTTTGAATATAATAAATATTACATCCTGAAAAATATAATGGAAATAATTATAATTAATGATAAGGGTAAAGTAGGAATTAAGTGTAAAATTATTTTTTGGTTTCAAAAAGTGGACAAGTATTATTATTACATCTTGAAAAATGTAATGGAAATGATTATAATTAATGATAAGGGTAAATTAGGAATTAAGTGTAAAATTATTTCTTGATTTCATAAAATGTACAAGTATTGTTGGACATCTCAAATAGTACATGGGACAAGTAAAAACGGATAGAGAGAGTATCTAGATTGATATCGAATAGTTTCATTTCAAAAGTAAAATTGTTGATGAGAATGATCCTAAATTGGAACGGAAAGAGAGTCATAGATATTTGATTTCTTCTTTATTTGAGCTAATTTTTAAGTTGAAAATTACGTCTTAGGGCCTAGGGTCTAATTTGATATTACTGTATCATAGCAATATTCATTGAGTTTATGATGGTGCGCTTGTGAGGTTGTGAATATACTCATGATCCTTAATGTTACATTTTGGACCAGATAACAAAATTCTCAATGAAAGAATAATTAAATTCGAATGAGAGAAGTATCAAATAAAAAAAGCTTTTGAATCTGTTATAAAGTTTGAACAATCATTTTCTTCAACAAAAACTTTCTTGAAAGCTTTAATTAAGATTAATAATTAATTAAGAATAAATAGTAAGGCTGACCTTTTTTTCTTTTTATTGTCGTTTTGTTTCTTTTCAAAGTTCAAACCACTGACCTTTCTTGATTATTGAATTGCTTTTCTCTTTCTCAATATCTAAATTATGGATAACAGTGAAGAGTATTTAACCTTTGAATTTCACACACTAAAACCAAGAAAAAGTATTGGACTTTGAACCATGGAGGAAAGTAACTATGTGTCCCAACGACAACAACAACATTACCCCAATGTCTCAAAGGCTCCCCGTCTATTGCGGGATAAGGGGGGATCGAATGTACGCAGTCTGACCTCTATGTTTAAAAACATAGCGCGACTGTTTCCAGATGACCATGATGAGCGTCGAAAGTTGCATTGACTAACTGCCACTTCACAATTGAAAGAAGCGCAAATAGTTTAAAGAGTCATTTTGCTTTATTCCATCATATACCCCAAAGCCAAAAAATGGTGAATCTTTGACTCTATCCAAGATTAATGGAAAGAAAGTAACTATGTGTCCCATTAGGTAAATAAGCTCTTCAACTTCTAAAAAACAATTGAGAGCTGAGTTAGCATTATTTTGCGTATTTTTTTTAATGATCTTACTAAACAACAACAGCATGTTGAGTGAAATCTTACAAATAGGGTTTGGAGAGAGTAGATTGTACGAGACCTTACCGCTACTTCATAGAAGTAAAGTGGCTATTTTCTAAAATGCTCAGCTCAAAACCCATAAGCAGAAATAATCAGATATGACAAAAGTAATGTAAGTAAAGGGAAGGGGACAAGAGGTGCGACTAACAATAAATAGCACATTTTAATGATCTTACTCAAGTCTATATTTTATTACAATATCTATATTATTGATGTTATAGTCCCTAATAAATTTGAAAAATAATTTGAAATGAGTAATTAATATTAAACCTAAAACAGAAAAAAGAAATATATTTCTCTTGTATATATATTTGAAGAGATCTTTTTTATTAATATAATAAAACGAATAAAAATGAATATTTGGATCAAATAACTATTAAAATATTCCCTTTTGTTCAAGTAGTAGACATGATATTGTCTATGACTTAAATTAAAAATTGCAAAAGAAAAGAAGCATGATTGTTCATCATTTTTTAGTCCTAGAATTTATTTTTTTTTAGAAAAAATGTATTGTCGTACTCCTTTCTTTTATATTTTTTGTATATAATCACTTGGAAAAAAAAAGATATTAGTTAGGTAGGGTTTAGTATAAAAGGTTAATTTGTTTTTCTGTGCATAGTTCTCATTGTAATAATCTTATTAAAGAGAAAATCTTTAAAGTCAATTAAGCTAATCATAAAGGTTAATGATTTTGACTCTATTTAGTCAAATTTCATTATCAAACAATAACGTACTCATTATAATTTTATAAAATAAGATTCGTTAGATAGACCCTAGGCACAAACGAAATGTTTTGAATAAAACTTCACTATCTATGTTTAGAATTCATCCTAGACATAATCCAGCCATCAAGCAAGAATCCATTTAATTAACACATTCCTATATTAATTTTGATAAAAGATAAGCAACTTTTGTCTTATAACACTTGATTTTATCAAAAAAGGAGTACTTCTCCTACTACTTTATTCGTCCAATAATAATTGTTCACTGTTGACTTGTCACAAAAATTAAGAATCAATAAATGATAAGGTTAATTTTACTAAGTCACTCTTTGAATGTACTCTCTCAGTCCATCTTTATTGTCTCTAATTGACTTGGTACAGGAATTTAGAAGTAGTAAATAATAGATGTAATTTCAACAGATCATCCTTTAAATATAATAAATATATATCTTGAAAATTGTACAAAGAAAATGACTATAATTAATTATAAAGGTAAACAAGAAACTAAGTATAAAATTAACTCTTGATTTTACAAACTGATAGAAGTATTATTAGAGGTCTTAAAATAATATAATGAACTAGTATAGATGGACAGAGAGAGAAATAAATACGAATGTCTTGAAAAATATAATAGAGAAATTATTATAAATAATGACAATGTTAAATTAAAAATCATATTTTACTTATTAATTTCATAAAATAAATAAATATTATTAAATATTTATTTTTAATATAATAGACAAGTAAAGATTTATTATATTAAGGTCTCGGGACATATGGATTTTAATGAAGTGTTCTCTTATTTAATTAAAATAAAGTACAAAAATTCAAATTAGGAGCTTGAAAAGTCGTTCAATCATGAATTAATCAAGTGCGTCTCAACATCAATTAAGAAATGGCCCATGATTAATTTCAAAAGAATTAGCTAGCCATTAATATATGAAAAGGAACATTGCATGTGAGATCTAAATGCATTCCAACTACTCCGTGGGTTACATTACCCCTCCCCTCCCAGCAGCCCAGTGTCCGAGTCAAAATTTTTAATAAAAAATATTAAATAAAAATATATATGTTAATACTAAAAATAAAATATATGATTTTAAGTAATTTTTATAACTTCTTAATTATTATGTTAAACATTTTGCTTATGTCAAGAATTGTCAATACTTGCATAAATATTCATAAAATTAAATTTAATCTATATAAACAATATAATTTTTCGATAAAAGGAAATCGCTTGACACCTCTCGACCAAGGATGGCTTCACACATGTCCCCATCTCTCACTTTAATTATTATATATAATGAGTCTATCTTCTCTTTTTTTGTTCATATTCCAAAATTTTATCAAAAATAATTTAAAATCAAAATACTAGAGGATTCTTCTGTCAAAATAAAAAATATGTAATTGTCAACAAAGTTATTTCGATTTTTTAGTAAAAAAACCTATCATTAGGTTTTTGAAATTATAATCCAAAATATATCTTTTAAATAATATTATTAATTATTACTAACATATGGCTCATACATTTATATTGGAGATCAGTTAGATCCATTGATTATATTTTATACTTTCTTTATTTTCTATTAAATAAGTTTGTGAACGAATGCACACCAATTAAAAAAATATTGAAGAATTTAACTTAAACTATATTTTTTACTCTTATTTTTTTTTATCTATTTTTAGATAGTGCAATTATCTCCTTAAAAAATATAAACTTGCATTGAAAAAATATTGTGAATAACAAAAAAAAAACACCTCCAAACAAGAATTTAACGTGCCAAAAATACCATACAAAATTGTCACGACCCGAACCTAGGGTCTAGGTGTGACACGACGAATAAGAATCTAAGAGTCCCCAAACAAACCTCAAAGTACCAAAATTCGAATCATTGGTTTGGAAGTGTATTCAAAAGTAAACACATAGTTCTAGGAAACATGAAACATGTCCCATCCCCATGGGCGACCTAATTCTAAATAAAGAAGAAAAACCTATTCTCTTTATTTTTATTTTTTTTTAGTTTTCATAATCTTCTTTAGGGTCAGGCAGGATGAATTTTGACTAATATTAAAATATATATTTTATTATATTGATAATTTAAAAAATAATAATTTATAATATTTTTTATATAATTTTTGAATATTTAAGCTTTTATGGTAAAATATGAGATCATGTAATCTAACATGACCAATTGAAGTTCCATCAAATTTTTAAAATATGTTATGCATATTTTTTATGTATAAATGTTACCGCTGAATTATGATAATAACTGATATTTATACACTTTAATATTTGACTCGTAGTCATGGACATTAAATTATTTTGATTTGGTTTAGATCTTGAAACATAAAATGCAGGGCGTGGTACATTAATTAATCTGATGATGGGTCATAATAATGTGAATGAAGACTTTTTTCAATTATAGGTTAAATAAATAATTGACAGATCAACATAGATTGTGGTGAAATGATTGAGATTCTTCTATTCTTGAGATCTCGAATTTTAATCCTTGAAAATATAAAAATTTATGTTGAAAATGTTGCTCCAAATATGAATCTTATAATGCACAAATTTAAATTCAATTGGATCGTAATGCAGATAACCAACAAGGGGTGAGGAAAAAAGAATTGATTGATTGAAATGCAATCGTGGGGTATGTTTTTCGCTATTATAATTTAATTTGAAAGTCATATGTGAACATTGTACAATATTATCAAACGAGAATTTGTTATAAGTCTTTTCATTTGTATAATTGGTTGTCATAAATCAATTTGAAATTTGTTGTCAATATTTAAATTAGATAAGCAGTTTGCTGTCAATATACAAATCTATTTACATTATTTACTGTCAATATACAATTTTAAAAGTTAACAGTCACTCTCGTTAAACTGTAATGGCAAATTATAATGGAATAAAATTATATTTATATTAAGTAACTCGCTAGTAAATACTTACTTAATTGTCTTATTTTATCTTTATTAAATTCACATAAACATTAATTTCTCTCTCACATCATAAGATGAAATCAAGGATATATTGGCAACCAACAATAATTTTGGGAACATGGAGAAATGTCAATATAATTAGTTAAACATATTTGTCAATCATTTCTCTTTTGTCATGTTTAGTAGCTAGATATGTACACTTTGTTCCTTAGTGGTGGTATACATTTAAGGAATTATGAGTAGTTTCGCGTAAGGTATAAGATATATATAATAATTTTAAGATAAAATAATTCTATAAAAATTATTAAAATTATGTTATTTTGTGTTTAATTAAAAGTATTAAATAATTAAAAAATTATTTAATCCTAAATAATTTATTCTCAACTAAACGATCCCGCAAATGAAAATTGGATCCATAAGAGAAGTTATTTGTTAGAATAAATAAAGTGAGGATGTGATGAGAGAGGTAAAACTCAAGAGAGCCCACCAAACTTGAATTTGATTAGACCATTGAACTTATCTGATTCTTTTTCATTAAACTAATTATAATAGTAATCATAAAGGTCCAAATCAGATTAAGCATCTTCAGTAGTACTCCAAATTGGGTAGCATCTTCAGTAGTACTCTAAATTGGGTAGTACACTTGGTACTACTCATGTTCCACAATATCAAGCTTTTATGAAAGGATAATATTCGGATCATTTGATTTGAATACAAGTTAAACAGAAATTTATTATATTAGGATTAGTTATGATAAAATTATTTATGTTGAGAGTGATTTTATTACTATAGCAATAAGTTGTTTGTTTACAAAATAAATTCTCTACCTTATTTAATTTTTTTTAATATTTTCTTTACGAGCTTTAACTATTACAACAACAACAACATTATCCCATTGCCTCAAAGGCTCCCGCCTATTGCGGGGTAAGGGGGGATCGGATGTACGCAGCCTGACCCTTATGTTTAGAACATAGATCGACTGTTTGCGGGTGACCTATGATTAGCGTCGAAAGTTGCATTGACTAACTGCTACTTCACAATGGAAAGAAGCGCAGACAGTTTAAAGAGTCATTTTACTTTATTCCATCATACCCCAAGGCCAAAAAATAGTAAATCTTTGGCTCCATCCGGCTGTGGAAAAACGAGCTTTAGCTATTCATTCTAAAAATAAAATTTTCATATCATTTAACGTAAATAATTTTGTGTATGCATTTTCATGATTATGTTATGTGTTCTTAAAATTAAACTTTCATCTTATTTAACTTAAAAATAAAATGTCCATCTTATTTAGCTTTAAATAAAATTTTCATCTTTAGCTTAAAAAATAAAACATGCATCCTATTTAGCTTAGAAATAAAACTTCCATCTTATTTAGCTTAAAAATAAAATTTTAATTTAAGTTTGTTAAAGTCAAAAAAAAATATTATTAAATTTTAAAGTCATCTACATTTTAATTGATATATAGAATATAACTTTTTAAGTAAGTAATAAATTATTTAATTAAAAATATATAATCTAATAATAGAGTGAAATTTTAAGAGAATCAAAATATAAATAAACATAAGAATTAGACAAATAAGTTCAACTTATAATATATTCATAAATAGAAATTTTATCTATATAAAATGTAATTTTTAATAGAAAAATTTGTTAT
>JAOTQR010000097.1:21178900-21189008 GCA_025774065.1 Solanum ossicruentum | reverse complement strand
GAAATTTTATCTATATAAAATGTAATTTTTAATAGAAAAATGTGTTATCATAAAAATAATAATTAATTAAGGTTGTGAATATTATTATAAATATTATTAAAAATTATATAACTATACATGAATATAAAAATAGTGTATAAAAGAGAATTTAAAGGGGGTATTTTTAAATTTTTACATACTTTGAATTATTTTTCCACGAGAAAGGATAACTTATCCCAGAATTAATTATTAATCTTGAATAAGTTATCCCGACCTTTACAACCAAATAATGAATTGATTACCATTTAAAAATCCTCCTAGGATTAACTTTCCTTATTCACCACACCAGATGATCCCTTATGGTACTAGAACTGTACTATAGTAAAAATGTGGTAGTACTAAGTTAATTGAGACATTCTTGATGATAAGATAGTACAATGATACATGTACTGCATTTTGTCAAGAATCTATCTATAAAAAGAGTCAAATTTGTTGCACTAAAGAATGAACCAAGGGAAATTAAATTGTATTGAAGCAGCAGAAGATGACACTTTTGTTGGTAACTTTGGTCTCAAAAGAGTGCTTATCATTGTTCATTTAATATTATTACAGTATGTTATTTGTCTTATTTGTTTCAGATTGTTGTTAGTTTCTTGTTAAGTTGAGGATTTCTCGAAAACAAAAAAAGGCAAAAGTGATTTTTTTATGGTTTACTTATAGAATTACACTAGATATGTTATTGTTTATTTTACTAAACTGTTTATTAGTACTATATATTAATTGAATACTTGTACAATTAACATATATGTATAAATAATAATATTTGATCTTATATATGTAACAAAAATTTTCAATTAAAGTCATTCAACTGGTCATTCTAAATTTTAAGTTAAGGTTGTTCAATTTGTGGTTACTACTGCTTATATGGTATAAAAAGTAGCAATTTGTGGGTATAAAAGATACTCACTCTTTTATTTATTATTTCCTCTTTCTCATTTTATTTGGTATATGTTTTTTATCCAATTCTAAAAAAAATTATTCATACTTTAATTAAAAATAATTTAATTTTAAAATTTTTGTTTTATCCTCTCGGTCACACAAATATCAAAAAAATTATTTTAGATCATAAGTTTTAAAAGTCTTTTTATTTTTTAAAAATATATAGGGAATATATATTTGTAATTATGATTCTTGTTTTTCCTTCTTGAAACTAGAAATAATTTAGGTAAGACCACTTTAAACATTTAAGTGAGGTGGAAAGTTGCAGTCTTGTTTTTGGCATTATTATATGTAGACATCTTGTTTTGGCTCTTATTTTTGTTCATGAAAGTTTGCATTCTTGTACAATGGAATTGTGGAATAATGTTTGTAGGAATCAAGCCTTGTTATCATCATTATATGAACACGTGGCATTATACTTTTGGGACCAAAGTCACCAACAAAGTGTCAAATTTCTCATTATTCCGAGGTCAATGACAGAATCAGAATTTTTGTCAAGAATTTTTGTCAAGAAGAATCTATGTTTTCTCTTAATGATTTCTATTGTTTAGTTATTTGTATTAGTGGTTTTTCATTTTTCTTGGGAGAATGTAACCAGGCCATGTATTATCCCCATATATACATATATGTAATCATTCCCCTGCCTTTTGGGGCTTTATTTTTAAGCTCGCGTATGAACATGCGATATGAAATAACATTTATTTTTTTAATCAAATTATTATTGGACAGAAATAGATATAAGATATTTTCATTGTCTTATTTTATGTGGCACTCTTAATAACATCTTTACTCTATGTTAAGAGCATTATTTTAAATTCAATGCTGTAATTACTAACAAGTAGCATGGTATGGAATTTGGGAAAGTTGGTGAGAACCTAAGTCATCAAAGATTAAAATACACACAGGCACATTAGTAGTCACTCCACATGACTTCTTTGTATTATCAACATACTAGTAACTCCGCAAAGTGAATGCAAATCTCGAACCTCATAAAAATAGAGAGGATGTTCTCGAAAGACAACTTCTTTATATTGTCAATGCCTATAATTTGTAGAACCTCTTTCAACGATAAGCGTCCATCGCATCAATCATTGAATACAATCAGATACCTTTTAATTCATCTAGCAAGGGAATATAAGCCTAAGATAACATAAGATACTATCCAACAATAGAACAAATCTTGAAACAGAGTACACCTTGAAGCAACTACACAATTATTTACAATTTGTTAACTGAGTTTAACTTGAAAAACTTGTTATATGCAGGGCTCAAGCAACATTCCATTCACTAGAATCAATTTCTCTGTTTTCGTACAACAGTATAACGAAATACGAAAGGGAGACGAAAAAGGTAGGGAAGAAGGGAGGGGGAAAAGTAGTTGCATTTTCTTTTTGATTTTTCTTTGGCGATGTAACGCGAGTGGAAACCTCACAACCCCATATCACTAGCACTACTAATGCCAGGCCACCCTAGGTGGACTAGACCGCGCACTTGCCTCAGCCAGTGAAACAGCCATAGCTAGCATCATCTGCTCTTCAAAATTCTCAGGAACTATAGAACTGGTGGTGGGTTGAAGATCGCTTACCATTTCACCCTGCAGAGGAAATGAAGCATCATCTTCCATTTCGTCAGAGACTGCATAACTAGTTCCAACTTCAGCTACCATGGAACCATGATCAGCCCATTCACCGTCCTCCCTTGGTATTTCCAAATGGTTTTCAGGGGACACGTGCATGGTTCCCTCAGCATGAGGGTAATCATCATTCTCTAGCTCCTCCCTATTAGGGAACGTATCATCACATGCAGGATGCTCATTGTATGATGACATGTTTCGACTGTAGCAACTGGACTCTCCACTCATGTGCTGTCGCTCAGCAAGCGCTGCAATTGCACAAGCAAGACCACCAGAAGGAGAGGAAGATGAGCCAGAGGCTGGGGCATTTACTGCTGGGACACATTGATGATCTTCTTCTGTATATTGTTCTGGACCGACATCACTATAGTCCATATTTCGATTTCTGCCATTCTCCTATCATGTGATCAGTTTCATGTGGAAAATTAAGTGACACACCATAATAATGTAAGTTCAACAGGTAAAAAGCATGACCTATTGATCAACCAATCCCAAAGATATCAGCATGTTAAAAGCAGCAATAGGCGACACTGTGAGAGAAAAATGATATCGCATTTCAATGGAAACAACCCACACTGTTAAATATTTTCCACTATAAGATTTTCAAAAATGTGAAAAGGATGAAAATCCAAAATTCAAAATCAACATGATATATCCCAGGGAAAACAAGAAATGCCTATTTCCATCATTCTTGAGCTCAGAGAAAGATGACATTTTTTATTCCTTTACAACACCACAATCCACAATGGAGAATAGAAAAATCAAGCACTTCACTCAGGAAAGAGAAATCAAACACTTCAAACAGACGTCGGATAAAAGATAGAAGCTCTAACTTCTCACATTGGATACTACCTCCCCAACAACAGGGAAAAATGCAAGACAATAGCGTGTGCATAATTTACCTGTATGGATAACCATATGGCTTCCATAACCATAATATCCTCAAGATCCAAGTCAAAATCATCCTCCCTGAGTCACAGATCCATGAAAACAAGTCAGACCTTGTAGACAGATAAGCTAAGTTTTTTAGGAACACAGGGTAGTAAAATTCAATCAGAGATGACTGCGAACATATATAAGTTTCATCCTTGTATTGTTTTTTATTTTTCTTTGAAAAACATGGAAAACAATACTCACAGTAAGCCAGTAATGACTACTTAAACATTATGTGATACCGTAGCTGGGAGTTTCAATTATAATTGGATCAAATCCCATCTCATATGCTCTAACTTTTTGAAAATGGTATAATACAATCCAGATTTCCATGTTGAACATGGCAAAACAACAAGGTAAGACAAATAAGATAATATCATTTGATTTTTGTATCACTAGTACTTTGTATGATACAATTTTTCAACCTATATATAACTACACTATATTTGGTATTATGCTATGTATAACTAATACATGGAAAACCATGATATAAGTAATAAGGATTCTAATGTATGCATTAGCATAGTTAAAGACATAATTCTCCCTCAAAACCTTTTTCACATCCTTTCTACTATATTTGTGGAGGATATTTCCATAAACAAATAATTTTTTTAGAATTATGCATTACATGTTATTTTTAATACAGCCAAACTAAACACTGCATAAGAAATAATATATGCATAACTAATACCGACATTACTAATACACCATATTCTACACTATTCTTATACACCCTGTTCAATGACCCCCTATAGATTTGGGTAATCCTTACCTTATAAGCTAGCAGTTGGGGTTAAACTAGTCCTAGTATCCATCATATTAACATGATATGAAGCTATTGTGATCACTGACGAGTGACTACATTCAGAAAGAAGACAATATACTGATCACACATTTTCTGATGACCATAAAGCTGTTTATGATATTTGCCATTTTCATCAGTGTTGAGCAAAAACCAATATCGCTATAAGACTACCTGCGGTCCTATAACGAAGAAAACCCAACAAGCTTTTGGATACCATCGGATGCATGCTGACAAAAATCCTAATCCTCAGCACCTGGACAAACCGGCTATCTTAATTCCAATCCTTTTTTCTTTGGGGCCACCTACTACTTATGACCGACTTATTTACTTTCTGCTAATTCAGACCACTGAATCAGGGAGTTCAGCATCGGCAACTTTCTGTTTCCAGTGACTTCACATTATTATTCAACACCATATGGGTTGATCTGTCTATGATTCTCTCTATTAATCTTCCATTTTTGGGGTGAATTCTGGTCATCTTTCCAATGTATATTACTATTAATTATTCTCGGTAAGTTTTTTAGCATATTTGATATCCTTCTCGGCTCTGGACAGCTTGATTATTTCTTGAGGTTATTTGTTAAAACTCTCCACATCCAACAATATGTCACCACTTATGAGAAACTTGGTTGCAAGAAAATGGGAACCAGCAATAGTTGAACGGTCAGATTGATAGTCTGATGGATCTTTACCTGATAGTGTTATGTTCCTTTAGCACAACAGACTTAATATTATTAAATAGCTAAGGTCATTTAGACAGTTAATAATGCCAATAATGTCTCCCAATCTCCTACTCTCAGTCCTTGGGTCATTGATTCAGGTGCTTCTAGTCGCATTTTTTTAGGACATTTAATTCACAGTCCCACAGACAGCCACAATGGCCCATGGATCTCAACCATGGCAACTGAAATAGCTCAAGTTAACCGCTGCCATAGCTCAAGTTAACCCACTTCAGTAACTTGAAATTCAGTTTTAATTCTTCCTATCTCAAGGGCATTTTAAACCACGTGGCAATTTGAAGTCCAAAATTTTGCCATGGATTGTCCATTATCTCAAGGGCATATTTGAGCCAAAACACAAACTGTTAAGGGTATTTTTGAACTCAAAGGTTAACTTAGGGCATTTATGAACCATTTTCAACACGTTGAGGGCAAATTTGACCCTTTTCCTTTTTATCAATGGAGTTAAGAGGGTGAGAGGGGTGGTCAGAGTAGCGAGAAGAATCCAAGGAGATCTATTTGGAGTTGAAGAAGAAGCTAACTGGAAAAGTTTTTTGGGACCTCTGATCAGAGTTCTCTCCTTCACTGTTGAGACTTAGGTTCACTATCTAAGCGTCCATAATAATAACATGATCTTTCCCTCCCCCACCTTTTTATTTTATTTCCATCTTTCAAAATGATGTGCAAATGTATCGTAAATTTGTGAGATGTGTTAGTCCGGCACTATGATAAACCATCTGGAGCCGCTTAATAATTAACACGTGTGTTCTAACCAACTAGAAGTCCTTAGTTGAAAGAACTCTGCATTTAGTGGTCGACTTTGGAAACTTGTGCTAGTAGATGTATCAAGTTGTGCACTATGAGAAACCATCTGGAGTCGCTTTAGTTTCCATTAAGTTATATTCTTAGCCAAGTCCGCAAGAATTTGGAGAGAGAGTAGATCTTCTGCACAATACTTCTCTGTGTGATTTTGGTCTACTTACCTATCTTAACACCTTCATCACACCTCAAGATAATCTAGAAAGGAATCAACCTCATCAACAGATGCTACTTCTGCAGGAAGGATAATGAAAATGTTAACCATCTTTTTTTTACACTGCCCAACAGCAACTGACTTGTGGCATATTTTCCTCTCTCTGTATGGTCTTCAATGAGTTATGCCTTTCTCCACTAAAGATGTCTTCGCTAACTGGATAGGCTAGAGAGTTAACAAGACCATAATACGGCTATGGAGGATGATCCCAGCAGTTATCTTTTAGAGTCTTTGGAAAGAAAGAAATTCCAGAGGCTTTGATGGAATCTCAACTCCCAGTAGCACTCTCAAGGCTAAATGTTTATCTACTCTCTTCAGTTGGTACTTTCTTTCCCCGTAAAGAGTGTGAACTTTTTAGAGTTGGTTAGGCTGCATAGGTTACTCGATGAGATCATTGACGTGTGTGCAAGTCGGTCCCAACTATGACACTTCTCTTGTGAATATGTTGATCCTTAGCAACCCCACATACAATCCCATCTAATATTGTAGATCTCACAAGCATTATAAAGACTTTACATTCACTCTGGTGCTTTCCCATCATGCAACACTAGTGTAGCAATCCTCCATTGGAGACATGCCACTTTGACTTATATGGACATGTTTATCATATCATCCTCCTGAAATACTGAACCTAGATATCCAAATTTTCTACAGTTATGCTCACAATCGCATTCTAATCCCACTTCCACAGAATATTGTATAACAACCTATTATTATCTGGGATAACAACACCTAGACAGATCCGTAGCCCTAGAAAAAGATCTAAGCAATATCTCCTCCCTATTAAGCCCCGCCCTCATCAAAACTGTATACACTGCAGATCCATTTTCGGAGAAATGTATCATTACTCTACATAACTACTAATCTAAATTGTCAAAACTGTAGCTTTCCAGATTCTCCAAACTTCTCAAATACAATTGGTTAAATGATTGCAAATATTCAAAATCCCATCACCAATTGACTGTAAGATGTACTATATGATAATCTAAAGATATGCACGAAAGAAATCCTTCTCCTCCTCCATTGAATAGTGAGATTCACTACTACTGCTTCTTTTAGAGAAGCAGTAATATTTTATTCAAAACAACATTCAAACTGTTACTAATTTATTAACTCTGCACCCCTGCAATTTAGGTTTCCTTTGTCATATATTTAAGATGTTTTAATGGATAGAATCAAACCATATGATGACCATATTCTTCACAAAATTTCTCACAATTTAGGGAAAAGAGATTTGAACTAGTCAGCACCCAAAAAAATGTGTACCTGTTCTGTCTCATGCGTTGAGGCTGTCTAACTGTTGGAGCCGCACATGTCTCTTGAGAAGCAACGACTTCTCCACCTTCTACGGCAGAAGCAAAAGATGGTGCTGCAGACAACATGGAAGTAAGATTGGAGTATAACCAGAAGTAGTGAAGCCAAGAGGAATACGTTCAGAACTTAAAGTAAATACCTGCTGTAGAGCAATACTCAATTTCACTTGGACCAGCAATACTACTGGAAGAACTAAGCTCTCTTCGTTTATGCATTTTCTCTTCTTCATCCTGCAGCTCCTGCTGTCTCATCCTTATTTTGGCTTCTATAACTCTTTGTTCCTCCTAAAGTAACAACAAGACAGGGATAGAAAGGACACAGATATCCCAAATCCAGTATAAGTCTCCTTATAACAGCATGTAATTGTATTCAAGCAACAGTAAATAAGATCTTACGATTTGCTCTATCCCTTTTTCTTCCTTCGTTTTTACCCCACGATATTCAACCGCATAGTTTGAAGTTTTACAAAACGGGCATCTTATAACGTTAAGGTAGACAATGTAGAACAAGAATCTGAATGGAGCGGAAAGATATAGGTCAAAAAGATTTAGCAATAAGTAACCAGTAACGAGAGAAATCAAGGATACTGTGTTGGACGGGTTGAATTGGGAGTCTTCATCTGCAAAAAACACTCTGTTGCCAGGAAACAAAACACAAACTCATTCGAGAAATGGAACTTCTTATCACGTCAAACAGTAGAACCATAAATAAGCACAGGTAATGACAATACAAGGATAATAAATACCTGTACAAATGCCTTTCATGCAACATCTCGAACGATTTAAACTTGGATAATACTGCAAAGTTCAAGATGAACAAAGTTAACAATCATAAGAAACATGTTGCTAAGCATAATCCCAATTCTTCGAATTCTATCCTAGTCCAACATGGATAAGGAGTCGGGACAACAACAACAATAACTAATACATTCTTTTATCACGTGGCATCCAAGTTAGCTTGGGCACACCTCAACTATTCCGCAGGTACCTAATACCTCCCACTAGCACAAGCACAAGTGTTGGGTAACTCTATCAATCACCAAGTGTTTTTCTTCCTTTGGGATTTGAACATGAGAACTCACGGTTCTCCTCCCACTTCAATGACCAAAACATGTTGGTAAGCATATCGTCCCAATTCTTTCAAATTCTATCCTAGTCCAACATGACTCAGGAGTCCAGACAAACAACAACAAGAACTATAACATTCTTCTATCACGGTGGTATCCAGCCCAGCTTGGGCGCACCTCAACCATTCCACCGAGTACCACTACCTCCCACCAACACAAGCACAAGTATTGGGTAACTCAATCAATCACCTTGTGTTTTCTGCCAACAGGATTTCAACATTAATCCTCACACTTCAATAACCACTGGGCCACACCCTTAGGAACACAACAAGAATTCTCTATCACAAACTAGTTGAAGTCAGCTATACGAACCGTGTTTTGCTCTATTTGGACCGGTTTCATTTCAATGATTCAGGACAAAACATATGTCAAAAACACTTCCAAGTTCAATATGGAAAAGAGAAAGAGGGGGAAACAGAAAACAAACCAAGAAGCAAATGGGGCATTCCTCAAGCTCCGCATTTGGACAATCATCATCACCAGGATAGCAAGGAGCAAGCTTTGAATCAAGAATGAGTTTTCTTAGCTTCTTGATATCCACATCCTTATGCTGGTACAACCCTTGAGGCCTAGTGTACTTATCATCCACCACTTGCTTCCTCCTTCCCAACTTATTACCCATCCAAAAAAAAATCCCACAGAAACAAACAAAACCCAAAAAAAACAACAAAGAAACAAGAATTTCCTAGCCCTAATTTTCACATCTCAAAATACAAAACTCCCACACCATTAAAAACATAAGAAATTCATGCATCCTGCAAAATGAAAAATACCCAATTCAAATTTTCACAAAATAGAAACAATAGTTACATAAAAAAATAATCTTTATTAAAAAAAAAAAACACCTCACCTGAGGAAGAAGGCAATAGGAGAAAAAGAGAGAGAGGGAACAAGATCAGAAGTTTCTTCTCTGAAACAAATTTGAAGTGTGTGTTTCTATATCTGATTTACACGTATATTTTTTTAATAATAAATAAAAAAAATTAGTACGAACCATATAATTTTTAGTATAATTATATTTATATTTATACTCTAATAATATAAATAGAGCAATTTTTTTTTTTATCTTTTAGGATTTATTACTTGCGAATAAAAGGGAATGAGATAAGCAATCCGCAAAGCAAAGCACCGTATGATGGGAGAAAGAGTAGTACAGCCGGAAAGAATCCACACCCACCCACCCCCTCCTACCCCTATGGGGTTAGAGGGGGTAGGGTAAGGTGATGATAATTTTATATCAAATTATTTTTGTTATACAAAGTCAAAGTATTAAAATAACGGATAAAGATTGTTATTGTGAGGCTCATGTGATTTGCATCTCTATTTCAAAAATTTGATCAGTTTTGCTTGATTCATTCTCATTGAGTTGTTTCCTGTCTGAAATGTTATATTTGTAAAGGAAAAAGTAGTGCTTATTATAAGTTTTTTTGTTTCCATGGCTTAACATTGATTTCTTAATTATTAATAAAAAAATCTCATTCATTTCATTATAGTTTGAGTTAGTACCTTATAAGATTCTTCCGTTTAAAGTGAAATTCTGTTAAGGTATTATTTTGCGTCTCTATTT
>JAOTQR010000097.1:21168270-21178800 GCA_025774065.1 Solanum ossicruentum | reverse complement strand
GTGATGATAATTTTATATCAAATTATTTTTGTTATACAAAGTCAAAGTATTAAAATAGCGGATAAAGATTGTTATTGTGAGGCTCATGTGATTTGTTTAATCGAGTTATGTCATGTGAGCTTCAGAAATGTATATATCATCTGAACTTGACTTATTCCCTTATAAGTTTTTTCAGTTTGAAGTGAAATTTTGGTAAGGTATTATTTGCATCTCTATTTCAAAAATTTGATCAGTTTTGCTTGATTCATTCTCATTGAGTTGTTTCCTGTCTGAAACGTTATACTTGTAAAGGAAAAAGTAGTGCTTATTATAAGTTTTTTTGTTCGCATGGCTTAACATTGATTTCTTAATTATTAATAAAAGAATCTCATTCATTTCATTATAGCTTGAGTTAGTACCTTATAAGTTTCTTCCGTTTAAAGTGAAATTCTGTTAAGGTATTATTTTGCGTCTCTATTTAAAAACTTGATCAGTTTTGAATGATTTGTTCTCATCGAATTGTTCTCGTTCAGAAACGTTACACTTAGAAAGAAAAAAGTACTCCTTGTTATAAGTTCTTCTGACCGCACGACTTAACATCAAATTCTTAATTATAAATAAAAGAATCTCATTCATTTCATTATAGCTTGAGGTATACCTTGTAAGTTTCTTCGGGTTGATGTAAAATTTTATTAAGGTATTATTTGTGTCTCTATTTCAAAAACTTGATTAGTTTTACTTGATTTGCTCTTGTGGGATTGTTCTTTGTCAGAAATGTTACATTTATAAAAGATATAAAAAAGTGCTCTTTGTTATGAGTTTTTCTGTTCACACGGCTCAACATCGAATTCTTAATTAACAATAAAAGAATCTCATTCATTTCATCATATTCTTTGAACTCATTTACTATTAGTCTTAGAATTGTCGATCCACCATTGATATGGTATGTAACATGAACTTTATTAAAGGTCGAGATATATATCTATTTCATTTTTTGAAAAACTTAATCAGTTCTGTTTGATTTGTTCTCCGTCAGAAACGTTACATTTATATAAAAAAATGTTCTTTGTTATATGTTTTTTCTGTTCGCATAGCTTAACATTAAATTCTTAATTAACAATAAAAGAATCACATTCATTTCATTATAACCTGCGATAATCCAATTAAGGATTATTAATCTCAGAATTGTTGATCCACCATTAATATGGTATGTAATTATATAACATGAACTTTAAACTTTTACATATTTTTTAAAATATATATATTAAAGGTCTAGGCATTTCATTTTTTTTTTGTTAATGTCACGCTATCAATTTTAAGTTTTGATTAATTCACCTTTTTGAGGAAAAAAATCATAATTTAATCGTGAAAGCTTCAAATTTACTTAACCTTTTTTAAATCTTTTTTAAATCGTGGAAGCTTCAAAATGTCCATCGCAAGTAATTCCTTATCTCGATTTTCTAACTTGAGAAATATTACCTCATGTTTCTTTAATGGAAAATCAACTTATATTGTGAAAAATAAATAAAAAGCAACAACTCAAAGGCAATTAAAAATAAAAAGAATCATACTGTTTTCATATTTAACTTTGCATGCACGTTAATTAATTGAACAATATCCAAATATTGTTATTGGTCTTTATCAAATGTACATTTATAACGTGGAAGCAAAAGAAAAAACAAAGACACACACATTCGATAGTTTTGCGTATCAAGTAATATATGCTCAATACTTACTATAGTATTGATTGTTTTCGATTGAAAATTTCATGATTGGTATAATAAAGTGTTGTTATAGACGTATTATAATATTTATTGTTTGAATCTCATTTAGTTATTATAAATAAAAGTATAAATTTTGTAATGATTTTAATCAATTTAATCAAGAAATATGAAAGAGTTTGGATATTAAAAAGAAAAAAAAAGTCGACGGAAACAATCTTTTCATGTAAAGTTATGATCTATGATGGACAACATTTAAATACAATTTATTTTCTTTTAGATACTGATATTTGAGATCTGTTATGTGCATTATATTATATTATTAAATGATGATTATCGATCATAAATAGTTTAATACTTTTTTTTAAACATAATATATTTCTTATAGATTTATTTTTACCCAATATTTTGAGTATGATAATAGTAGAAAAATTAAGTTTATAATGAGCTTACTGTTATAATTATCTTGTTGTTGTTATAGGTAGAATGTTGTGATAAAAAATTATTAATGAAAAAAATTAGAATATTATAATTAAATATTATTTTAACAGACGATTGTTATAACGAGTTTTTGATGTATGTACATGGACGAGAGCATTTGAGGTATTGGAATAATATTGTTGGTATACATGAATTAGTAAAGCTCCTTAATTTAGAGGTCAGAAATTTTAGAATTATTAACAAATTGTGTCGTATTAGCTGGAAAAATATTGTGGCCCAATAGCATAATGAAACGTATTCAAACAAGGAATTTAAAAAATCCGGACTTTGCGTTTATGGGGGCCATAAAAATTGTAGTAGCTTTTTTTGGTCAACATTTTGTAAAGAAATTGGACCACACAATTACTATTAAGAATGCAAATTGGTTGACACGAATCTTGATTTTGTGACTATATATTATGGATGAAATTATGAATCTTTTTAGAGGCTAGATTTAGGAGTTATAGGGATTGGTAGAAGTAGATCGAAAAAATATTGGAGGAAGGTGATTAGATAAGATATAACGCAACTTCATATCACTGAGAACATGACTTTAGATAGAGAAGAGTGGAGGTCGCGTATTGTGGTAAAAGGTTAATAGGCTAGTAGGAGTAGAATGATGTCTAACCTTGTATTATAGTAGGTTAGTACGATTAGTTGTATCTTTATATCATGAGTCATAATTGTCTGTATTATATTTGTTACTTTTATTGTATTTATATATATTATCATTTCCTTTCTACTTTAGTCATTTTTCTTTGAGGCCTGATATTTTTGAGACAAGGATCTTTAAAAAATAGTCTCTCTATCTCTATGAGTTAATAGTAAGGTTTGTGTACATTTTACATCCTCTAAACTCTATTTGTGGAATTTCGCTAGGTATGTTACTGTTGTTGTATGAATCTTTCGAGAAAACTTATTCATTTTGTATGATTTTAGGTAATGAAAGTAATCCAATGTTTAGTCCTTGTTTGTCCAATTGTTAATTTGATTACCCATTTGGTTTATGATTTCTATCTAGTTAAATAAAAAAACAAAAGCTGGTTAATTCTAATTAATGGTGCATGAATATCTTTAATTTGCCTTCTGGAACCTACATGTTGATCTCACAATTTGGATATAGGCATACCAGTAATTTGGAGGAGATCTCTCGATTAGTGCACATTTCGCTCTCCATCATCTTTCTTTGGCTGAGCGGCATGTATTTCCACGGTGCTCCTTTTTCGAATTGTGAAGCGTGACTAAGTGATCCAACTCACATCGGGCCTAGTGCCCAGGTGGTTTGGCCAATAGTGGGCCAACAAATATTAAATGGTGACATAGGCGGGGGTTTCCGAGGAATACAAATAACCTCTAGCTTTTTTCAGCTTTGGCGAGCATCTGGAATAACTAGTGAATTACAACTCTATTGTATTTTTGGGGGGGGCTTTGCAGCGTTAATGTTTTTTGCTGGTTGGTTTCATTATCATAAAATGACGCCAAAATTGACTTGATTTTAAGATGTAGAATCTATGTTTGATCACCATATTTGGCAGGGCGTTCTCCCCGAAATGTAGTGACCATTATTAATAACCTTCTAATGTACTTTGCTTTTAGTTTTGATAAAATGATGAAGCTCGTTAAATTTGGAACTAATTAGAAGTACAAAAAATTAATTAATGATGACCAATTTATAATCCCAAGTTGTTCAACTCCCATGTTGAACACAAATATTTATAGAAAAATAAATCGGAACTAGAGTTTGGTTATATAATTTGTTATTACCTTACACAAAAATGATTTGTCAAAAACATTTGAGAATTTGCGACCAAATACTAGTTAGCTAGAAATTCTTGTCATTCACTTTTACTTGTATTTCGAAAATAGATTTTTTCAGTGACTGTTAACATTTAATGGAAAGATGATTAACGTTTTCTTATTCTACCGTCAACGTTAACTATTTATTCCCTAAATCAATTTTCAAAACTAAAGACTGCACATCACATATATTGTGATAAAATATTTATATTATTATTACTCCCTCCATTCATTTTTACTTGTCACTATTTCACTTATCAATGTTAAACTACATGAACCTTGACGAACATTTTAAAAAATATTTTTTTAATCATGCATATTGATATGAAAATTGCAACTTATAATATTTTTTATATAATTTTCAATCATCTAAATTTTTATATTTTAAATATTAAATTTAACTTTGAAATTTAGTCAAATTGACCTCGAAAAACGAAACAATAACAAGTAAGACTGAAAAGAGGTAGTATTTTTTTAGAGACGTGCAAAATTCAAAATGAACAAGTAAAAGTAAATAGATAAATTATTTGACTATAGTTTCTTTTTCTTAACTGTAAAATCAAAATGACCCAAGAAATTTTGAAAAATCAAGCAATTTGAACTAATACTCCTACTTATCATTTCATAATTACATAACTATAAATTATAAAAAAAAAATTTAAAAAAATTATTCTAATTGATCAAAGGTTCACCAAATTTATCTAATTGTCTGTATTTTATTTATATTTACATTAGTTCTATTTTCTTTAGTCATAACAGCTTGCTAGCTATACCCAATGGACTGTTCTTGAGTATAGTACAAATTATAAATCTATATGGAGTGACAAATTAAATAATATTTATAATATATAGTTGTTCAAGAGTCACATGATGAATTCATCATATAAAGCCAGAATTCACATCTACAAATCTACAAGTCCATTGAATTAATGAATTGTTGCACGTGAGGCACGCCAAGAATATTTAGAATTATGATTCTGATGATTAAAAACAATAACATATTTAACAACGAAAATAACAACAACAACAACAATAATAATATAAAAAATTAGATAATATTCGATCAACTAACCTTTTGTCCTAATTCTTGATTTCTATATTCTCCAATATAGGAACACATCATTTTTAAGTTGTAAATGCGTGATCTTTTGCCTAACTAATCACCTATGCTCTGACCACCAAAAGATGTGGTGCAGCGGATGAGACTGCTTCTCCCTTAATCAGAGGTCTCAGGTTCCAGCCTTGAAAATGAAAAAATACTTGGTAGAGAGTGTTTTCCCCCTAATAGGGCCCTACGCGACACGAATTTGGATATATTTACAAATTATTATAAAGTATTATGATTAACAGCTTCAAATATATATAAAAAATTAATCAGCTGACACTCAAAATTCCATTTGATAAAATTATTTGGACGAGTACTTTGTTTCTATAAATAATTACTAATTTTGACGATATTTCAATTTCCAGTAGTTTAAAGGGTATTTTATCGAAATAGAATTGGAGATTCAAACAAATCATATGGGCCTGAGTGCTTACGATCTTCTGGGCCTGGGCTAATAGATACATTGAACGATTGATTTACATAAATGTGCTATTTTACATTACTATTTAAAGTTTGTCTCTATTTCTAAAAAGTAATTCCTCCGTTTTATATTAAGTGAATTATTAGAAAATTTTTTATGTTTCAAAATAAGTGAATTGTTCACTTTTCAAGAAATGTGATAAATTTTCTTTTCCAATTTACCCTTTATTAATTAAGTTTCTAAGGTTGAATTTTGTATGAGAAATAAATGATGCATTAAATGAGTGTCTGGAGTTTTTGAAAAGGGTAAAAATGGAAAAACATGATTAAATTTTATCTTTATTTCTTTTTCTTAATATGTGTGAAATGACCCAACAATTTACTTAATATGAAAGGGAGGGAGTATATGATTATAATCTTTGAGACCAAGAAAATATTAAATTTTCATCTAGTTAGCGTTTACATATTTTTAGATCACGATTTAACATCTTCATAAAATCTTCTAGTTTGCTCAAATTGAATTTATTTTCTTAATGAAGCTGCTTACAACAACAACATATCCAGTAAAATTCCATAAGTAGGGTTTGAGAAGGTTAAAATGTACGTAAACCTTGAGAGACTGTTTCTGATTGACTCTCATCTCAAAGATAGAAAATACTAAATATGAAATAAAATGATTGCGGTGAAAAGCAAATGATAATCTATAAAGACAATAATACATTAAAATCAATACATAAAGTGAGACGGAGGAGCTAGTGTCTATAAACTAGCACATCAAAAGAAGAAGTTCATAAAATTAGAGATGAAAAATTAATAAAGTAAAGAATGAATCAATGAAATAATGGTAGAAGTGTTTTAATACATCATATATATAATTTGAACCTCAAAAGTAGAAGTTCAACTAAGGATCATAACAAAGAATGAATTAACGAATAGTAGAAGTGTTTTAATTAGTAACATAATTCATATTGATATATGTTACTCGAGTCGAGAATATATACTCATCTGTCGAGACTTTACTTAATATATAGACTTATACTGAGTATGTTATTGCTGTATTTCTTCGTAAACGCAAATGAGGTCATCTAAAGAGGGCAACTCTTTGAACAACTTGTCAAATTCGTTAAATGACTTCAATCTCCCCAAACTTGGACTACTACCACCACCAGCATTTTGATCTTCCCAATAAACACTAGTACCGTGGCCGCTTCCACAGTAGGAAGCTGCCACGGGTGGTGGTGGTGGCGGCGGCGGCATTGCCTCCAGCGCTACGTTGGAATTCTTACCAGTTAGACTCTGAACAACGGATTTGAAACTTCTGGCATCTGTTTCTATGTATCGTGTGTTGATTATTACTATCTTCACTGGAACATTTGATCTCATATTTTTTGCTGACATTTTTCTTTTTAATTGAAAAAAAAAGAATGATTTTAATTTCCTTTGTGTTGCTGCTGCTGCTGTTTATTTGTTTTGTATTTATAGATAAGATAAGTGGGTGGGTGTTTATAGAGAGGAAAAAACAAAGGATTTGGACATTTGTACGGCAAACAATTGAAGTTTATTTATTTATTTATTAAGGAAGAGTTGACCGGTATGTGCTGTTTGGAAGGACTAAAGATTGAGTCAATTGTCAAAGGCACGCTTTTGAGAAAACAAAGTTTTACTATTGTTCCCTCACGCCCCACGAAATTGCATGGCATGTCATAATTTTTAACCATATAAATTATGACGGGATAATTGAGATTCCTTTATTTTTAATTTAAAAGTATGAGATATGAGATATGAGTTTCGAGAATAAAAAATCCTATTCCATGTCGGAAACATTACTTTTTTAGAAATGGATTCAAGAATGTACAAAATTAAATTGGGATATCAATATAGATAACGAATACCGTGTGAAAGAAAAAGGTGAATTTTAATTTTGAAATGAAATTTCAATAAACAGCCACAACCATGTTTAGCTGCTCCCTCCATTCATATTTAGTTATTAAATTTTGACTTGCCACACTTATTAAGAAAATAATTATTGGGATGGTAAGTTTATCATTTATTTCTATTAACTGATAGAGTTCATTCACTATATTTTTCAAAATCATTGACTTAATGACAATAAATTATGAGTATAATAGAAAAAAATTATCTTACCTTAATTTGTGAAAAGAAAAAAAAAGAAATTTAAACTTAAAATCATTTATAATATTTTTTAAAGACAGTTTTTTTTTTTGCTGCATCACATGACTTAGAATGAATTATGGGAATTTAGACCATAAAAACACTTGGCTACGTGTATATATGTCTGTACGTGAGTCGTAAGAATATGACTTTTGGTTAATTATTTATAATATAATAAATATATCTAGCAATTTATTAATATATATACTTGGGTGTAAAATTAATAAATTATCACATCAAGAGGACCTTCCCTAATGTTCCATCATGGTCCTTACTCCTGTCCCATCCACACCAAATTTCTCCCTAAAAGTTTGAAGAAATAATAATTTAAAAAAAGTGTTCATACTTTATATCATTTTGAATTCGTTTGGATTTATAAAAATCTGACGACTGCAAAAGTACTTAAAACTTGCCCCCATAAAATAAGTGGTTGTAAATATATACACATCACTTCTGTTATTTAGTTGGTAGGACGATAATAATGAATTTTAACTATCGTTCTTCTTTCGACTTCTTATATATGTTACTTTTTGTGAAGATACTTAGCTTAAGTAAAAATATAACTTTACTATTTAATGCACATTATTAATTGCTTTTCACTATAGCCGTTTTTATATCTAGTATTTTCAGCTTTTGAAACTGATATATTTGAGTTGAGAGTCTTGCGAAAATAATCTCTATAACATAGTAATAAGATCTACATATATTTTACTTCTTTCAAACTTTCACTCGATACAAACAATGAAGGTAGGTAGTGGGGTTCTTATAGTACCAAGTTGTGCATGCTGCCAACGGCAACTTGTTGTGAGTCTTTAATGCTATATATATAAAAAATTAAATTGTACTATAATTAGTTCAATAATTACACAAATTAAAATGGTCAACGACTCACATCACTATGTTTCAATATTTCACTCCGGAATATAATGTCAAATGGACAGATTAAATTGAATTTGAAAATGTGTTGATTTAATAATTTATATTTCATATTTTGTTTTAAATGTATATTTAAATTTTAAATCTTTATTGCCAAAGGTACGATCGAACAAATGCCCAAACATTGAAAAATTCAAATAAGGGTACTTTAGTACTTACTGTACCAAGTTGCATGCTCTTGTTAAGGGTAGCTATGTATATTGACTATTCATAAGTCTTCGACAGAAGGGGTCAACAATTGTCAACTGTCCTTAAGTTATCTACCTACAAAAGGTAATAAATATTTCACACCGGGGCGAAAATCTAACCCTTGTTATATCTTTTATAAGAGAGAGATTGTATAGAAAATAACTTTGAATTTGACGCAAATGATTAGTTTTATTTTCAAATTATTAACAATATTAAAAACACTCACTCCCAATCTATTCAGATCTGTCATATATAACAAATTGTCTCAAACTCTCGTAAGAACATGAAGATTTTAATAAACATGAAGATCTTAATAAAAAGTCGAGAGAAATGTTAAGAATATTCCTAAATTTAGTGAGAATGTAGGAGTGTGTTCCACCTATGTTGTAAGATTTAAGGATGTATTTAAGGTTAGTTAATCAAGTAGAAAGATATTTTTAAAACTGCTAATAGCTCAACGACGAAACTAATAATTTTGTTTTCAAATAATTCTCTCATTATATTTTATAAAATATGAGGCAAATAAAGCTTGGAAGGATCATCATGGATTGTTACCAAAACACAAAAAGGGTACCATTGGATTATCCAAAAGAGTAGTCAAGAGTTTTGATCAATTTTGAATAATTTGTCAATCTTTAGTCTTAAAGGATGCCAAATGGGACAAGGCATGGTAGGTTTTAGTTACGTCCAGCGATATCACGATCAATATCATAGAAGTGGCAAAATAAGTACCATACCCATCTCGTTCATAATTTTATGGGTTGGGTTCAGTATAATTTTCAATTCAATACAATTTAACTAATTATAAAATAATTTTGAGCTGAGCCCAATAAGATTCTCACTTCAATCCAATGTATCATTTGTTTTGTATATTCAATGTTAGTCTTAAATTAAACGTGTTAAATTGGACGGGTCATAACCCAACCAGAATTTTAGCTCATTTGAGCTCAACCCATTTGAGCCCAAAGTACATTGGGCGGATATGGGACACATGCACATAGCCGCCGCGCGTGGCTAAAAGTCAACCAAAAAAAAGAGTTCATTTTAACCTTTTTAATTTCAGTTCAATCCGTCCATTTGACACTCCTAAATATATATTTATATATATATATTAATTTGCCACGTCCCTCACCATTTTGGCATCCCTATTAGTCAAAAATGTATTAAGAAGCTTCTATTAATTAATCAACGCATAAAAATAACAAGTGCCTACGAGACCCTGAAACCCTTTCTAGTTTCTTTGTTATTTCTTATAATTTATATAGACATTGACGCAGCAATTTTGTCACCAATCATTTCATTGTACGACAAAATTTCCAGCACTCTTGGGGATCATGTGGCGATAATTGAGTCATTTTCTACTTTTGCTGCCAACCAGACATTATTTATTTAATGTTTTATTAATTTTTTCATATTTAATTGATCAATATTTTCTTTTAAGTATGAGTTTTTTAAAATTAAAAGAATAATTTCGACGATATCAATAGAAAATTAAGTTATATAAATGATATTTAACACGAATTGTCTTCACTCTTCAACCCACCCACCTTGCCCCATTGCTCGTCCCTCATACCCTAGGCCTCTTCCCTATCCCCACCCAATTGATCAAAACACCATCCCACCACATTAAGAGGTGGATTTACATGAATTCAATACCTAAAAGTGCGGAATCCACTGCATCGAATAGATTAGGACGAATCTCTTCCATATTCAATTCTCGGAAGAAGATTC